>SJYT01051165.1:0-48639 GCA_006410635.1 Cephalophus harveyi | reverse complement strand
GGTCGCAAAGAGTTGGACACGACTGAGCGACTGAACTGAACTGAAGTACTAGGAAATTATAGAATATCTGAAGGGCTTTCAGCTATATAACCGATAGATAGAATAAGAAATGTTAGAATTTTACGTACAAACTTTGTGTGAAACCCACCAGCAGTCAAAACTGAGAAAGGCTTAGTAATCAGCAACTGTTTAGAGAGTCCAAAGCTCAGCTCCCACGGCAAAAGGAGCACCATATTTTATTTCATAAAATTCTTCTTGAAACGTATATACAAGAAGCACGAATCTTAAACATATATTCTGATAATGTGTTACTTGNCCCACCAGCAGTCAAAACTGAGAAAGGCTTAGTAATCAGCAACTGTTTAGAGAGTCCAAAGCTCAGCTCCCACGGCAAAAGGAGCACCATATTTTATTTCATAAAATTCTTCTTGAAACGTATATACAAGAAGCACGAATCTTAAACATATATTCTGATAATGTGTTACTTGGCAATGGCCATGAACCAGCGCTGGTGATGTTTTAGTCACTAAGTCACGTCCAACCCCTGCGACCCTAAGGAGTATAGCCCGCCAGGTCCGTGGGGTTTCCCGGCAAGAATGCTGGAGCGGGTTGCCATTCCCTCTGCAGGGGAGCTTCTGCACCCAGGGATCAAACCTGTATCTGCTGTACTGCAAGCGGGTTCTTTACCACCGCGCCACGAGGGAAGCCCGCCACGAGCCCGTGCAAGACACAAGCTCAGGGCCGGCCCAGCCGCCTCGCTGCTCACCCTCTACCACAAGGTAACCACCATTCCGATGTCTCTCACAAAAAAAACTCTGTCTCTTGCTGAACTTTCTGTAAATAAATTCAGAGCGTATGTACCCTTTTGGGTCATATTCTTCTTGAAACGTATATACAAGAAGCACGAATCTTAAACATATATTCTGATAATGTGTTACTTGGCAATGGCCATGAACCAGCGCTGGTGATGTTTTAGTCACTAAGTCACGTCCAACCCCTGCGACCCTAAGGAGTATAGCCTGCCAGGTCCGTGGGATTTCCCAGGCAAGAATACTGGAGCGGGTTGCCATTCCTTCTCCAGGGGATCTTTTGCACCCAGGGATCAAACCTGTATCTGCTGTACTGCAAGCGGGTTCTTTACCACCGCGCCACGAGGGAAGCCCCGCCACGAGCCAGTGCAAGACACAAGCTCAGGGCCGGCCCAGCCGCCTCGCTGCTCATCCTCTACCACAAGGTAACCACCATTCCGATGTCTCTCACAAAAAAAACTCTGTCTTTTGCTGAACTTTCTGTAAATAAATTCAGAGCGTATGTACCCTTTTGGGTCGGGCACATCACGCCTGTGAGAGTCGTCATCCATGCCATGGGGCATGGCAGTATTTCAGGGCTGTATTCTGTATTCCATTGTGGAATACACCTGAAGTGATTTATCCATTTTACTGACTGATCAGTTGTTTTCAGTGTTCGGTTATTAATAATAATGCTGCTATGAACATTTTCACACAAGTTTTACGGTGCACGTATTCACCCATTTCTTTCGGTTGGACATTCTGTAGTGAAAATGCTGAGTCACAAGTGATTTGAAAACTATGACCAGGCAAAAACTTGAAAGTGAACATTTGTAATAGCAAACGTTTATAGCTGCCAAAAGCAGATGCGACCAAGATGTCCTTTGACAGATACATGGATAAACAATGTTAATCCATATAACTGAATATTATTCAGCAATAGAAAGAAATGAGCTGTAAAGCCACAAAAAGATATGAAGAAACCATATATGTATAATTTTTAATGAAAGAAGCCACTCTGAAAAGGCTACATACTGTATGATTCCAATTATATGACATTTTGGAAGAGAAACTATGCAGAAAACGATGTTTTGCAGAGAGTCCAGGCGATCGGTGGCTGCCAGAGACCCCGGGGAGAGGGGCAGGGCGTTTTACAGAGAGTCCAGGCGATCGGTGGCTGCCAGAGACCCCGGGGAGAGGGGCAGGGCACCAGAGTGGGGCACTGGGAGTTGAGGACAGTGAAAACGCCACACGTGGAGCCACGATGGCATATGCATTTGTCAAAACCCACGGAGTTTTAAAGCACAAAGGGTGAGCTGCATGCAAACTTGAAAAAGCAATTTAGTAGTTCAGGGATCCCAGGAAGAAATACAGGCTGTGAAAAGAGAATCTCGTTATATCACAAATATGTAAAAAACCTCCTTGAAGGGGTGGCAGGAAATGTGAGGACCTGAGCGAGTCTGGAACTCACGGCACCTGAGACCAGAGGCAACCAGGGCCTCCCGTGCGCCCGATTCCGGGCAGCAGGCGTGGTCCTGTGGGGACAGATCAGCAACCCTGCTTACACCCACGCCTGCGGACCAAGACGGGGCAGCCGGAAAGCGAGCGGAGGAGGGCGGAGGCCACGCTCCCACCGCCAGGGAATTCACGGACGGGCAGAGGAGGCCAGGCTAACCCACGTGGTAAAGGGTTAGAGCCACAGACAGCACGAGAGAGCATGTTTAGCTTAACACAGATGCAGGCGGTTACATACACCAAGGTTCAGCGATGTGCATATACACACAGGCTTGCATACACACAAACACTCTGTCTGGTGAGAGGACAGGAAAGAAACGACACCCCCGCAGTCACGAGCACCCCCGGAAAGCAGACCCCAGTCTCTAACACCATCCTCTGCGTCCTCCACATTGCACGGGAGGCCAGAGGGGCCCCAGGGCCTCCTGGAGAATCTCCCAGCGGCTGAAGCTCGAGCACCTCAGGCAACAAAATGAAGGAATACGGGATTATAACCCAGAACATAAATAATACCCACACTGATAAAAGTAAGTTGTTCAATAAATTAACAAATGAGGGAGACGAGACAGACATCCCTGTAGAGAAACTCCCGATAATTCACAGATTCCCCTCCCTTGAGTACAGAGAGTACACCCCGCACCCTCACGCACGGACTCCTCACGGGAACTGTCTTCCCGAGAGCAGTGTGGGAAGGCCGGAGGACCCTTCACGGGGAGAGCCCCGCACACACCCGCGGCCAGGGGAGAGCCCCGCACACACCCGCAGCCAGGGGAGAGCCCTGCACACACCCGCGGTCAGGGGAGAGCCCCGCACACACCCGCGGCCAGGGGAGAGCCCCGCACACACCCGCGGCCAGGGGAGAGCCCCGCACACACCCGCGGTCAGGGGAGAGCCCCGCACACACCCGCGGCCAGGGGAGAGCCCCGCACACACCCGCGGCCAGGGGAGAGCCCCGCACACACCCGCGGCCAGGGGAGAGCCCCGCACACACCCGCGGCCAGGGGAGAGCCCCGCACACACCCGCGGTCAGGGGAGAGCCCCGCACACACCCGCGGCCAGGGGAGAGCCCCGCACACACCCGCGGCCAGGGGAGAGCCCCGCACACACCCGCGGCCAGGGGAGAGCCCCGCACACACCCGCGGCCAGGGGAGAGCCCCGCACACACCCGCGGTCAGGGGAGAGCCCCGCACACACCCGCGGCCAGGGGAGAGCCCCGCACACACCCGCGGCCAGGGGAGAGCCCCGCACACACCCGCGGCCAGGGGAGAGCCCCGCACACACCCGCGGCCAGGGGAGAGCCCCGCACACACCCGCGGTCAGGGGAGAGCCCCGCACACACCCGCGGCCAGGGGAGAGCCCCGCACACACCCGCGGCCAGGGGAGAGCCCCGCACACACCCGCGGCCAGGGGAGAGCCCCGCACACACCCGCGGCCAGGGGAGAGCCCCGCACACACCCGCGGTCAGGGGAGAGCCCCGCACACACCCGCGGCCAGGGGAGAGCCCCGCACACACCCGCGGCCAGGGGAGAGCCCCGCACACACCCGCGGCCAGGGGAGAGCCCCGCACACACCCGCGGCCAGGGGAGAGCCCCGCACACACCCGCGGTCAGGGGAGAGCCCCGCACACACCCGCGGCCAGGGGAGAGCCCCGCACACACCCGCGGCCAGGGGAGAGCCCCGCACACACCCGCGGCCAGGGGAGAGCCCCGCACACACCCGCGGCCAGGGGAGAGCCCCGCACACACCCGCGGTCAGGGGAGAGCCCCGCACACACCCGCGGCCAGGGGAGAGCCCCGCACACACCCGCGGTCAGGGGAGAGCCCCGCACACACCCGCGGCCAGGGGAGAGCCCCGCACACACCCGCGGCCAGGGGAGAGCCCCGCACACACCCGCGGCCAGGGGAGAGCCCCGCACACACCCGCGGCCAGGGGAGAGCCCCGCACACACCCGCGGGCAGGACAGAACCCCGCACACACCCGCGGGCAGGCGGCCAGGGCTAGCGCCCCCGGGGTGGCCAGGGGAGCGAGTGGCCCTGATGTGATCGGGGAGCAGCAGTCTCCTTCCGTGACCCGCCGCGTCAGCCCATAACCCATCTCATCACGAGAGGATCAGCAGGCGGGCGCCCTGCAGCGCTCCTGACCAGGCCTCCTCACGACTGCCGAGGTCATGAGACACAAGGGGCGTCTGAGACGCTGTCACAGCCCCCAGGAGCCGGAGGAGGAAAGAGAGCGTGGCGTCCGCATGAGATCCTGGAGCGGAAAGAGGACACCAGGGAGAAGGGAAGGAGCGCGGAGCCACCTGGGGACCTGGCGCTGGCCGATGCAGGCGTCCTGCTGGCTTCTGCCTGTCACATGCGCCAAGACCTAAGATGGTACAAAGGGAGAGCTGGGTGGGGGGCACACGGGAACGCTACCATCCTCTCAAACTTCCTGTGAACCTAAAACCCTCTAAAATATAACATCTATTTGTTTAAATGGCAATCCTATTCAAAACCATCACCTGGTGCTGCTCAGGATATTCTTCTTTAACTCTGTGATGCTGGAAGAGAGTCGCTGAGGGCAACTGTGAGACGCTGGATCCCAGCCCCGCTGGAGAGTGGCGGGCCGCTCGGAGTCACGCTCGCCACCAACGTGGCGCTTAACTGTAAGTGGGTAACACAAAGCTTCTCGTGCCTAAGGCCCCTGACGCTCTTCAGGTCGATTCAGGTCCATGAACAGAACTTGGAGTGTCAGGGGCTTTGAATGGAAAAAACACAGCTCATCTCTATTTCCAGCCCCCTGACTGACCCTCAGCATTTCCCCTCAACTGTGAGCACAGTCAAGCACCAATGAAGTATTGGCAATGCCTGCGAGCAACGGAAATCACAGGCAGTTTACAGACCATTATAGCGTGGCATAAGCTCTAATACCGCTTCAGTCAGTTCAGTCGCTCAGTCGTGTCTGACTCTCCGCGACGCCATGGACTGCAGCAGGCCGGGCTTCCCTGTCCTTCGCCAACTCCCGGAGCCTGTTCAGACTCATGGCCACTGAGTCAGTGATGCCATCAACCATCTCACCCTCTGCCGCCCCCTTCTCCTTCTGCCTTCCATCTTTCCCAGCATCAGGGTCTTTTCCAATGAGTCAGTTCTTCACATCAGGTGACAAAGTACTGGCGTTTCAGCTTCAGCATCAGTCCTTCCAGTGACTCTTCAGCACTGACTTCCTGTAGGGTGGACTGGTTGGGTCTCCTGGCCATCTAAGGGACTCTCAAGAGTCTTCTCCAGCATCACAGCCCAAAAGCATCCATTCTTCAGCGCTCAGCTTTCGAATAGTGTTTACCCTCATCGTTATTCATAAGCTACAACACCTATTAGGCCCACGGCTCAATCATGATATCTATTTCATTCACTTGGAAGCATGTGTATTACTTTATCATGATTCTGATTTATTAATATTTTGATGACTGTAACTATAATTTCTTTGTCATCTTATATAATTTTATTAAATTGTCAAATACGATTCTGAGAGGGATGCACAAACTCACAAGATTGCTAGTGGCATCTGTGCTGAAGAGCGGGGCAAAGCGTTCCACGAAGAAAGCCTGAAGCCTCAGCGAAGCCACTCACAGACTGTGTGTCTAAACCCCTGATCTGAAGAGAGCCCTTCACTTTGCAGCTGCCCCCTCCCCGAGCATCCATGGGCACGGCTATCATTTCCATATTTATAAGTCCACACACATCACTCTAACAATCCAGTGTTTCCAAGTTTAATTGTTAGTTTCACGCAAGGAGACCCCTGCCGACACCAAAAGACATAGGTCTCATCATCTGTACAAATGCCTGCTTACAAAAAAATGGAACCGGGAAAAAAAAGACCCAATTAAACAAAGAAGAGAGCCTGAAAGAACAAAACGCAGGAACGAACTCTCAGTGGCAGCCGCGCCTTTCATCTTGAGCCGCGCCTTGAACCCTTCCTTGTTTAATTATTGAATCACGAGCGGCTCAGCAAGGTCTGTCTGGCGTTGACGACTCTTAAATCCAACCCTGCTGACAGACCCTGTCCATTCTTCTCTATATTTTACTCTTACCTAATGACAAGGTCTGAATGCTAATTTTTAAATTCAACTTTCATTGAAAATAGAAAGCAGTTTCTCTAGCAGTAGCCTCTTGGTCCCAAAGTATGACTTTAGTTTACACCCCAAATTTATAAAAATTAAAAATTCCAATGTGAAAGCTATTACTCTCTTAATGTTGTCGAACTAATGAAAAATAACAGTGCAGTAAGCATGGTAAGCAATTAATATGTTTCATAAATTTCAACCCTACAACTACTTACTATATTCACATTTGTGAAAATTTAGGAGGCTGAGATGACAAAACTGTATTTCAGATACAAATTTGGCTTTCGTTCAGGGCCTTGAATATCACCCTTGTGCTGATTCTCCAGAAAACAACCCCTGGTCTTGCCAAGGAGAGCTGGCGCACGCCGGGCGTCCCGGCCCCCCAGGGAGCAGCCCCCGCAGCGGCAGGCCCAGGCCCAGCCGCCTGCCCCCCGCACCGCGCCCACGGCCCGGGGCCCCAGCCCCACATCCGTCCTCGGAGTCCACGGCTTGTTCTCTGCACAGAGCCAGACAGACACGTTGGGAGTGACGCTCAGGTGGAGCGACTCTGATGTGCTCAATCCACCTCAAGTGCAACCGGATGCCAAACACTCAGGGAGCTGCACGCTTTAGCAACAGGTGAACCTTACACTGTACTAATTATAATCATACACCGATAGAGCTGTTTTTCTTAAAGCCTCAATCACCAGGTTTTCCCCGGGCTGTGCCCTGACACAGTCCCCTTCCACGCTGCTCTCTGCCCACAGGGCCCCGTGCCTGCTGCCGTCTGCTCTGCGCTGAACTGGGCTGGCAGGCCCCAGCTTTGGGATTTCTGCACCGGCTGTTCCTTGAGCCTGAAATTCCGGAAGACGGCGGAGCAGCACCAGGTGGAGCACGTGGGGAAAGCGGCCGAAGACGGTGCCGTGAAGACTCAGGCGGCGTCAAGGCGTCAAGCTTCAGCGAATGTTCTTGATTTTTATGTGCTAAGCATCACTCCAGTGTGGCCAATCTGAGTATTTGGGGTGTTATTTGAGCCCTTTGTGTTTTTCATTTTTCTTTAATTCCAAGAAATTAAGTTACATCATTTCCTCAAAAAGGTCTCTCCCTCCTGCTCCCGGCCTCCTCCTGCGTCTCTGTCTCCTGTATTTTCTCCCCGCCTCTGCTCCCAGGACGCTTTTCCATCCCGCGCTTGGTGTTGCTGCTTGTGTTTCAGTCGCTAAGTTGTGTCTGATTCTTGCGACCGTGTGGACTAGGAAGCTACCAGGCTCCCCCGTCCCTGGGATTCTCCAGGCAAGAACACTAGAGTGGGTTGCCACTTCCTTCTCCAGGGGATCTTCCCGACCCAGGAATTGAACCCATGTCTCCTGCATTACAGGCAGATTCTTCACCAACTGAGCTACGAGGGAAGCCCCTGCTGCTGCCGCTGCTGCTGCTGAGTCACCTCAGTCGTGTCCGACCCTGTGCGACCCCAGAGACGGCAGCCCACCAGACTCCCTCGTCCCTGGGATTCTCCAGGCAAGAACACTGGAGTGGGTTGCCATTTCCTTCTCCAATGCAGAGACTGCAGCTAACCAGGCTCCTCCATCCATTGGATTTTCCAGGCAAGAGTACTGGAGTGGGTTGCCATTTCCTTCTCCAATTCTGATCTTCAGTTCAGTTCAGTTCAGTTGCTCAGTCATGTCTGACTCTTTGTGACCCCATGAGTCACAGCACGCCAGAACTCCCCGTCCATCACCAACTCCCGGAGTTTATCCAAACTCACGTCCATTGAGTCAGTGATGCCATCCAGCCATCTCATCCTCGGTCGTCCCCTTCTCTTCCTGCCCCCAATCCCTCCCAGCATCAGAGTTTTTTCCAATGAGTCAGCTCTTCGCACGAGGTGGCCAAAGTACTGGAGTTTCAGCTTCAGCATCAGTCCTTCCAATGAACACCCAGGACTGGTCTCCTTTAGGATGGACTGGTTGGATCTCCTTGCAGTCCAAGGGACTCTCAGGGTCTTCTCCAATACCACAGTTCAAAAGCATCAATTCTTCAGTGCTCAGCCTGCTTCACAGTCCAACTCTCACATCCATACATGACCACAGGAAAAACCATAGCCTTGACTAGACGGACCTTAGTCAGCAAAGTAATGTCTCTGCTTTTCAATATGCTATTGAGGTTGGTCATAACTTTCCTTCCAAGGAGTAAGCGTCTTTTAATTTCATGGCTGCAATCACCATCTGCAGTGATTTTGGAGCCCAAAAAATAAAGTCTGACACCGTTTCCCCTGTTTCCCCATCTATTTGTCATGAAGTGATGGGACCAGATGCCATGATCTTTGTTTTCTGAATGTTGAGCTTTAAGCCAACTTTTTCACTCTCCTCTTTCACTTTCATCAAGAAGCTTTTTAGCTCCTCTTCACTTTCTGCCATAAGGGTGGTGTCATCTGCATATCTGAGGTTATTGACATTTCTCCCGGCAATCTTGATTCCAGCTTGTGTTTCTTCCAGTCCAGCGTTTCTCATGATGTACTCTGCATAGAAGTTAAATAAGCAGGGTGGCAATATACAGCCTTGACGTACTCCTTTTCCTATTTGGAGCCAGTCTGTTGTTCCATATCCACTTCTGTTGCTTCCTGACCTGCATATAGGTTTCCCAAGAGGCAGGTCAAGTGGTCTGGTATTCCCATCTCTTTCAGAATTTTCCACAGTTTATTGTGATCCACACAGTCAAAGGCTTCGGCATAGTCAATAAAGCAGAAATAGATGTTTTTCTGGAACTCTCTGATCTTGCCCTTATTTTTTAGTAGATTTCCTTCTGCTGTATTTATTGTACTGTTTCTAATTGTATGTTACACTTTTTATTTCAGCTATTATTTTTCATACCCAGCATCATCATTTGGAAACATTCTACGATGGTCAGAGGTCACAGCCAAGGCTGGGAGCGCGCTCTGGTGAGCCAGCAGCCAGGGCTCCACCCCCAGAGCGCGGGCCCGAGTGTGGTTCCTGGTCGGGGAAAGAGACCCTACATGCTGCAACCAAGGATCCTGCATCTAAAGGTTTGGCACAGCCAAATAATATAAAAGTTCAGAAGTTTTGTTATGGGACATTTCAAACATATGCAAGAGGAGGAGGAGTCGTATAACAAACCCATTATATTCTTCACCCAGTTCCACATCTAGCTGGTTCCTGAACTGTCCAGCACTCTACCTGCTGAAGCCCCATCGGCATCCCCTCCTCCAGAGGTGACGGCGGGACAGGCCCCAGGCCCTGGAAGATCCACGTGGAAACGTGTGCTGCTTAGGTTCCTTCCAGGCCGACTCAGGGTTCTGCTTTCTTGACCCAGCTGGCTCGGGGTCAGCCCACCCCTCGCCTGGCCCAACCTCAGACTGTCACCGCTCCCCCCCCGCCCCCCGCCAGTCACGGCTGTGTCCGCGGAGGGGACGGAGGTCCACATCGCGCTCAATCTGCTGTCTTCAAGCCAACGCCCACGAACTTCTGAGCTGAGCACCTCCTTGTGCATATAGGCCTCCTGATCATTGTTCTTGTATGTTACAACTATCTCTTGGGCACTTATCACATAACCTAGTCTATGTATATTAAGGTATTTAATATTCCCAGCAACATACATACACTTTACTCCTGCTGTTACCCTGCCTGACGGATGAGGACCCTGAACACCGTATGAGCGGGCACGGCACTCGAGCTGTTAAGGACCTGGAACGAGAGCCCAAGACCTACAGTCCAGCTCCGCATCACTGTGGACGCTGCGTCCCATTCCTTCCACCCTCTGAAATGGGCCCTTCAGCTAGTCTGGGGTCTCCAAGACACGCCTAGGAAACAGTCTCTGGCTCAGACTCCACAGCTTTAAATCCAAAGAGGCACTGTGGACAAGCCAGCTGACAGAGGGGGCTGAGTGGCCAGGCGACCCTGCTCGTGCTGAGGATTCAGGGTCTACACGCCACGAGGTCAGATCACGTATCAGGAACAAGGAGGACGAGGCACACCTGCCTCAGACGTGAGGCCCCAGGTCCAGGTGCCCCTCAGCCCACCTTCCCCAGGCTTCCGTATTTCAGGAAGGCAGCTGAGACTCTCAAGGGCAGAAGACCCACCCTCTGCAAGCAAGACTCAGCGAGGGGCTCTGGGGGCCTCCACCCTCCCTAGGAAGACGCGCCTGGTCACCTATGTACTCTGGTAGTGCCCCTCTGATCCACAGGAAAAGGACTCTGGGGTCACCCACAGGGCACCTGTGCCTTGTCCCTCATCAAGATAGAGCAACTAAGAAAGTCTGCCTTCTGCTGGGCACCCTGCCCCCTCCACACGGGCACCACAGCCACCCTGCCCCCTCCACACGGGCACCACAGCCACCCTGCTCCACCTGCTGATCTGACTGTCTTCCCTCGGGCATCACAGCCACACTGCTCCACCTCCTGACCTGACTGTCTTCCCATGGGCATTACACATTTCCAGAAAAACAACCATGTCTTCTGTCAAAAAGACTGAAACAAATAAATAAAACAGAAAGTAAAAAAGTAAAGAAATTATCTCTAGGCTGAAAGTCAGTGGAAAAAAAAAAAGAAGAAAGCTTTATAAATGTTTGCAGGGGTAAAAAAAGAAAAAAGGGACAACACTCGATCCCAGGGGAAATCCCACGGCCACTGGGAGAGGCCGCACACTGCCGCACGCAAGCCCGAGTCGGGAAGGAAGGCAGGGGTTTAACTCCACTGCGCACCTGCCATGCGCTGCCCATTCCGGGAGCAGGGATGCATGAGGGCAGGGAGATGAAGGGGGCTCTCCACAGAGACCAGACAAGGGAAGCAGACGCACCGTGGACTGCATCTGCGCCACGTATTCACCCTCCATCTTGTTCAGCCGCACGTTTGTGTCCTCGAGCAATTCTTGAATATTTTCAGTGTGCCGCTTTTGAAGTTCAAACTTTTCCTTTTCCATTTCTGCTACAGCGTTGTGGAGCTACAGAGGGGAAGAATTGACTCTTTCACTACTATTATAGAATGGACTATTCTGTAATTCAGAAAAAAAGTTTTCCTATATTTCTCTATTTATTTATATGGTGACCTGAACAACAAAAGATACAAAATATTCGAAGTAAAGATTCATGTAAAGAGCATGATTAAGAAACAACTTTTTGTTTACTTTCCTCAATTGAAAATTTTATTGGATAAACAAATATTAAAGGGAATTATCCACCTCAGGCAGAAATAGTAAATAAATCAGCAGAATGCATCAGGTAAACAGTACCAGGATCAGCCTGATCCCAGGAAACAAAGGTATTTATGATACTGTTCTCAATGAGGATTGCTGTCTCTCAGTATTTTCATCTTATTTGCACGAAATCTTGCACAAGAGGAATGTTCAAAATGGTTTATCCTTCACCCTGACTCCCAACAAGAAACCATTTTTATCCACTCCCTAAACGACACTAAGTAGACACAAGGTGGGTTGTGTAAACCAAAGCAGGCTCCCAGAGAACTGCGCGCTCGCGTCTGTGTGCATACCGGCCGTCTCAGTGAAGGCTGTGTACACATGCTGACGTGGGTGAAATGCGAAAACATGGATGCAGCTACGGTAAGGAAAGCAGTTTCCCATGAGCAGCCTCTAAGGAAGTGGAAAACCCAGGCGGCAAGCCTCGTGGGCACTTGTCCAAAAGTCTTCATAGCCGGGGAATGCGGACTCTGGTTCCTGTCCTCTGCACCCAGCCCAGGCTCACAGATCTGAAGCCTGATGGAGCTCAGAATTATGAGGAATAGTTATTCCAGTGTCTGGCATTTATATATACATTTAATCAAGTTAAAATAAGTTATAACTTATATAGTTTTACAGATACTTTAGAGTGTTTTCCAATTACTGCTGGCCTCGTTTTAAGAGGACGGTGTCTTGAGTGAAGTGTTAAATAATGAAATGTGTACTTGCAGCGGCCAGAAAAAAGACAGGCCAACTTTACAGAAAAGGTAAAAGCACAAAAATGGACACGACCCTGGAAGAGCCCTCTGTCTGCCCTCTGGACAGGGGCCCTCCTCACACGGCCCTGGAGCCACGGCCCCAGGACACAGCCGCCCAGCATCCGCTCCAACCACCCCGCAGGGCCCAGGAAGATGCTCGAACCCGACCCACTGGGAGACGGTCAGCGGGAGGAGTTCACCGAAGACCTTCAAGGCCGACTTACTCAAAACCAGAACCGTGTTTCACTTCTTGTGAGTACATATTGCCATTTCAGCCAATGGCACAGAGCTCCTGAGCGAAAGCACTGTGTGCCTGCGTGTGTGTTCAGTCCTGTCCGACCGACACTGCGACCCCACGGGCTGCAGCCCGCAGGCTCCTCTGTCCACGGGACTCTCCAGGCAAGAGCACTGGAGCGGGCTGCCATGCCCTCCTCCAGCGGGTCTTCCCCAGCCAGGGGCTGAGCCCACATCTCCTGCATTGCAGGCCGAGTCTTCATCGCGGAGCCGCAGGGAAGCCTGAAGGCAGCTACCGTGTGTGACTAGGTGAGTCTTTTATGAAACATCGTAAGTATTTTTTACGGTACTCTTGGCTCTGCTAAATTTAATGAAAATGTTTTTCTTAATTAAATGCTCCTCCAAGAATAATCCATCCACAGCTGATTTTGTGTACACCAAACACAAGTTTATACTACAACTATTGTGTCGTCTGAGATTTCAGAAAAGAAATGATCCAGGGGCTTACATCCAAAATTTGAACAATTTAACTCCCCCAAATTATCCTGCTATTATATCCCCATGAATTCTGCTTAAAGTCTATTAGCTCTGACAAAAATTCAGAGCCTTAATTAAATCCAAGAATTATTAAAAGTAACTTTTCTAAATGAAAACTACCTTATAAACCATTAAACTTCCAGAAAAGGTATACCAAAACACGACAACTATTTCTAGATAATCTAGAACACTGTTACTTTTTTCAAACTCTTTTTTACATTTTGTGAACACCCATTATTTTATAATTAAGTAGGTTACGTTAAAGTACAATCCTTTATATTTTTCCATCACTATTTTATTTTTTGTAGCTTACCTTTTTCTCCCAATCATTATTCAGAGATTCTGTACTCTGCTCACATATCTTTTTTAACTCTGCAATCTGGTTGTCTTTGGTCTCTCTGATAACCTGACCTTCACGGACGAGGGTCTGAACTGTCAAAAATGAGGAAAACGTAATTAAACCAATTCTAGCTGCCACCTAGGAGTCTGGGGATAAAAAGCAGAGTGCACCAGCTAACAGATCGTCCCATCTTCCTGCCAGTCTTCTCTGCTCCCCCAAATCTCTCTTCCTCCCTCCTCTTTTCCACGCCCACCTCCGCAGCCGCGCGCCCGCAGACAGCACACACACTGTGCCAGCCTGCGCAGCTCTCCTGCGGGGTGCCCGCCGCTGCTCTGCAGAGGCCCCGTCCCCATGCAGATGCTGCGCCGCGACCCTCAGACCGTAATCCCCAGTTCCCCTCCCACAAGGCAGAGGCCCAGAGGCCCCTCGGGTCTGACTGCTTTCCGGCCGTGTCTTCAGCCACGTCCACGTGTTTAAACTCGTAAACACACCAACCGATCTATACATCCACGTCCTTCCGTCCTCTTGCCCAGAGGCGCCCACCTATCTCCCTGGAGTGCCCTCCTCCCCTGCTGAAATACCATGTGCTCAAACTAGTCCCAGGTCAAGTCACCTTTTTATCTACAGAGCAAAAGACTGGCACCCAGGCACGTACCCCAAACGCAGTGTGCTAAGCCCACAGACAAAGAAAGCTCCCGCTCCAATCTGCCGCTGCTCACGGGTGCATTAAAGGTACTGGGACTGAAGCAAAACATGCTCTAAATTACATAAAACATGTCCCTTATAAAGCATTCAAATTTCTATCTTCTTTTTAAAAGTGATTTAAACTGTCATTGATTCGAGTAAAAACTGTTCAACATATTCATGTCATCCAGATGCAAAATAAATTCTGTTGTGTATTTGCTTGAAAGTAGTATTTTCTTAGCTTCCTTAATATGTTCTTATTCACTTATTGGAAGATAGGAAAATTTTCATAAACATTTACATAGAAATTTCTTTCCCTTTTATATCTCAACGATGCAGCGCTAAGTGAGAAGAGTCAAGTTAACCTGATATCGCTGTCAGTCGCTCAGACGTGCCTGACTCCCTGTGACGCCATGGACTGCAGCATGCCAGGCTCCCCTGTCCGTCACTTTCTCCCGGAGCTTGCCAACTCCTGTCCATCGAGCCAATGATGCCATCCAGCCGCCCCAACCTCGGCTGCATTCTCCTTCTGCCCTCAGTCGTTTCCAGACTCAGGGTCTTTTCCAGTGAGTCTGCTCTTCACATCAGGTGGCAAAACTATTGGTGCTTCAGCATCAGTCCTTCCAATGAATTCCCATAAAAAAGGTTTTTTAAGTGAAGTCACTCAGTTATGTTCGACTCTTTGTGACCCCATGGAATATAGCCCTCCAGGCTCCTCTGTCCATGGAACTCTCCAGGCAAGAATACTGGAGTGGGTAGCCATTCCCTTCTCCCGAACCCGGGTCTCCTGCATTGCAGGCGGATTCTTTACTGTCTAAGCCACCAGGATTCAGGGTTGACGTCCTTCAGGACTGTTTGATCTCCTTACAGTCCAGAAGACTCTTCTCCAGCACCACGGTTCAAAAGCATCAATTCTTTGGCGTTCAGCCTTCTTTATGGTGCAACTCTCACATCTGTACATGACTACTGGAAAAACCATAGCCTCGACTATAAGGACCTTTGTTGGCAAAATGATGTCTCTGCTTTTCAATACACTGTCTACATTTATCATAGCTTTCTTTCCAAGGAGCAAGTGTCTTTTAATTTTGTGGCTGCAGTCACCATCTGCAGTGATTTTGGAGCCCCCCCAAATAAAATCTGTCACTATTTCCACTTTTTCCCCTTCTATTTGCCATGGAGTGATGGGACCAGATGCCATGATCTTATAGTTTTTTGAATGCTAAGTTCTAAGCCAGCTTTCTCACTCTCCTCTCTCACCCTCATCAACAGACTCTTTAGTTCCTCTTTGCTTTCTGCCATCAGGGTGGTATCATCTGAATATCCGAGGTTGTCGATATTTCTTCCAGCAGTCTTGATTCCAGCTTGTGAGTCATCGAGCCCAGCGTTTCGCATAATGTGCTCTGCATCAAGTTAGATAAGCAGGTGACAGACACAGCCTTGACGTCCTACTTTCCCAGCGTGGAACCAGCCCATTGCTTCCTGTCTGGCTCTAACTGTTGCTTCTTAACCTCCATACAGGTTTCTCAGGAGACCGGAAAGGTGGTCTGGCACTCCCATCTCTAAGAATTTTCCACAGTTTGTTGTGATCTGCACAAAGGCTTTACCAGTCAATGAAGCAGAAGTAGATGTTTTTTCTGGAATTTCCTTGCTTTTTCTATGACCTAATGGATGCTGGCAATTTGATCTCTGGTTCCTCTGCCTTTTTTCAACCCAGCTTGTACATCTGCAAGTTCTCGGTTTACGTACTACTGAAGCCTAGCTTGAAGGATTTTGAACACAGCCTTGCTAGCACGTGAAGTGAGTGCAAGTGTATGACAGTTTGAACATTCTTTGAGTGTTTAAAGGGCCTGGTTTGAAACAGACTGGGAATCAACTTCACCATATTACCAGACTATTCCACCGAAAACGTGCAGTCCTAAAACTCACCTCTCAAAAAACATTCCCTGACTCTCCAGCAGCTACAGGATAAGCTTGAAGTTTCTAAACCTGAAATTCGAGGTCACGCTCGTATGACGCCAAGGCGCCTATCTTAGTCTTCCTCAGTCTCTCTCTTAACAGGAGGATCTCCACTCGAGATAAACGGTTTTGCATCTTCCTTCCCACAGTTTACGAACATCAGCGTTCCCACCCCAGTGCCCGGAACTCTCCTCGGCAACTAAATAAATCTTACGAAACGTTTAAAGTTCTTTCCCCAATATTTCCGACACTCTCCTTAAGACTGTCCCCGACATTTCAATGTTTTGACCTGCTGCTGCTAAGTCGCCCCAGTCGTGTCCGACTCTGCAACCCCAGAGACGGCAGCCCACCAGGCTCCCCCGTCCCTGGGATTCCCCAGGCAAGAACACTGAAGTGGGTTGCTATTCCCTTCTCCAATGCGTGAAAGTGAAGTCGCTCAGTTGTATCTGACCCTCAGCGACCCCATGGACTGCAGCCTTCCAGCCTCCTCCATCCATGGGATTTTCCAGGCAAGAGTACTGGAGTGGGGTGCCATTGCCTTCTCCGATTTTGACCTACAGTCATAATCAATTTAACACTGGCTTTCCTGTTTTCTTTTCATTCATAAGCAAAGTATAAATGAAGAATACTTTTTAAATGTTCCATCCATCACAATATAGCATATATTATAAAGCATAAAGTAGACATTTAATGGAATGAATTTTTATTAGACCAAGACAAATAATTGCTCTAGACTCTCTTGTGAAAGCCAGTAAGTTCTACTCTAAGACTGACCTATGGTCATTCCAGTTCAATGAAGAGAGAGAGGATTAAGAAAGAGTAAGTTCCAGACTCATCTAAACCTTTAATCAAACCAACCACCATTGCTACCACACACACACACACACACACACACACACACACACAGGTTTTTCTTAAGTCATACAGAAGTTCACACCAGCACATCCACAAAGGAAACCCATATAAACTTTCCTATCTCATACTACAGTCAGAAATAAAACAAAACTGTCCCTTATAGAAGCACTGAAATAAAGTAGAAATGTTATTAAGGGATTTATGTAACAATAAACAGCATCACCTTTCTTCTCAAGTTTTCTAACAGTCTCTTCAGTTTCATTTTGCTTCTTTTTGTATAAAGTTTTCATTTCTTCTATTTCATTATTCTTTCTTTCTAAAATCTGCAAACAAATTTAAAATATTTTAGTACACTATATTATTTTACGTATGGAACACATAATTTTTTTAAAAGAGCACAATATTCTTTTAAGTCTATCTCAGCTAATCCTGTAAGTGGCTTCCCCCCAAATAAGACGTAAAAATTATATTTCAGTGCATTGACAAAACATTAAATACACTATAATAATTGATTACTGAAAGAAATATGCTGTTTCGAATTTTCATGTACCAATCCTTAGTTCAGTTCAGTTCAGTCGCTCAGTCGTGTCCGACTCTTTGCGACCCCATGAATCGCAGTGGTGACAATATACAGCCTTGACATCCTCCTTTTCCTATTTGGAACCAGTCTGTTGTTCCATGTCCAGTTCTAACTGTTGCTTCCTGACCTGCATACAGATTTCCCAAGAGGCAGGTTAGGTGGTCTGGTATTCCCATCTCTTTCAGAATTTTCCACAGTTTATTGTGATCCACACAGTCAAAGGCTTTGGCATAGTCAATAAAGCAGAAGTAGATGTTTTTCTGGAACTCTCCTGCCTTTTCCATGATCCAGCGGATGTTGGCAATTTGATCTCTGGTTCCTCTGCCTTTTCTAAAACCAGCTTGAACATCAGGGAGTTCACGGTTCACGTATTGCTGAAGCCTGGCTTGGAGAATTTTGAGCACTACTTTACTAGCGTGTGAGATGAGTGCAGTTGTGTGGTAGTTTGAGCCTTCTTTGGCATTGCCTTTCTTTGGGATTGGAATGAAAACTGACCTTTTCCAGTCCTGTGGCCACTGCTGAGTTTTCCAAATTTGCTGGCATATTGAGTGCAGCAATTTCACAGCATTATCAAGACTGTAAATACTAAATTAGCTGATTCTCCAAAACATGACTCACAGATGAAGCTGTCACCGGGTCGCAGAGAGAAGCATTGGAAGCCTGACGTGCTGACACAGTGCAGCCCCCTCCCAGCGCTGAGCAGGTGCCTGCAGACAAGCACACCCTGAACCCCAGAGGGTCCTTCTGTCCCTTCCACACACAACAAGCACGGCCAGACACACGGGAACATGGGGTGTAACAGCCTTCTTTTACATTTAGTTCTGCTCTTGGGAATCAAAAAAGTCAGCTCAAAGTATGTCCAAAATTGTATGAATATTTTACATCATTAATTTATACTCTCAGAAGTTTTTAAATGGATTATTAAATACTTCTACATACATCCAATACTTTAAAAAAAACTGGAGAAAAACCAAGTATAGGAAAATTGCCAAGCAGGGTAAAGAAATGTCTAACCAAGAGGGAAAAGGAAAACCCAACTGAGGCAGAAGTATGAATATCCACTTTTCTTATGGTTGAGGTATATTCCTATACACGCAAGTGCAGTTTGTGAACGCAGGTATCACCATGTCTGACCAAGTTCTTCTTGTATTGCCAGCATCTTCCTCTACCTTTCATTGCTTTGGTCCCACCTCTAAGAACAACTGATAAATAAGTAAAGGAGCCAGTTTGATTCCTATGTCCATAAAGAAGCAGAACAGGAAAAGAAAGTGTGCAAAGAGATAAACAACTTCAGTTTTACTCCTTCCCAATTCCTAACACGTAGGAAGCCCCATACATGTGGCAAACCGAGGGACAGGCTTCCAAACTCTGGCACGAGGCCAAGGGCTTTATTTATATTTTACCTGGCATTTCAAACTAGTTGCGCTGCTTTCTTTTTTCATGCAGAATTTATTTTAAAAGAGAAATTCCTGGAAAGGATCCTACTAATAAATGTTTTTCTTAGAATAGAGCTTTGCAACGGACATACCAAAAAGCCTATTTCAAACTCTATTACCATCATTTTTCCACATCTATGTCTATATTTATTTATATTACACATCAATATTTTAAATTTTCAATTTAGACATGTATTATGCTCTATTGAAATTACAGAATTATATTACTGAATCTCTAACATATTTATGATAGAGAACTGCTTTTATCTAACCGCTTATACTTAGGTAAAATTCTAGCAAGAACATAAAGTAATATTTGCCTCTAAAGTCTGAATGGAAAAGGGGAAAGTCAAAAGATTCAATCGTTCTTCTCTAATTTTCAATCAGTGGTTTCCCTCTTGTTGCTTTGCAAGAAGGCGAGCCCAATACACGCCTGACTAAACACTACTACACTTCCAGCTTTAAGGAAGCGGGGCGGGGCGGGAAGAAACCAGGTTACAGGAGGCCCTGGGCTCCACTCCCTCCCTCCAGCTCTGTCCCTTCACTCCGGGAAGCAGCACCCCAGGCTTAGTTTCGAAACAGACAAGGCCAAGTTTCCATCTGGATCCATTCTTGTGAGTTTCAAATCCATATATTAAAATTACGCTTATATATCACTACATTTTAAAAATCAATACTAAAATGTAGTTATACAATTATAAGGCATAATAACTATAGATTGATGACATTTGCTGTGCCCATTAAGAAGAAGAATTATACTTTAAAGTACAAATTGAAATACTGGAAGGCATCACTCCCAACGAGCTGCTGAGAGAGAGCCGACGCTGGCCTCACAGGGCACGCAGGCTGCGCCAGAGAGCTGAGTTCAAGGTTTCTTTTTAAATTAGAAAGGAAACTGCAATTGCCAGAAGACCGACAGAATATCAGACCAAAACAGAGTCTAGTATCTACAGCGGATGTTTCATTTCACCTGTAATGAAAAGCAGTGAATGATAGAAGGTAAAGGGCGGTAAGAAGGAAGAGCGGAGAACTTGAAGACCATGTGAACCATAAGCACTCACATAAACACATTTTTTTAGCAAATGAAGTTGAAAGCTCAGCTTTGCTAGGATATTAACTTAGCAAGTCCCATTTATGTTAGACTCTCATAAGCACATAAATATAATAAATGGATGGATGGTCATGAGACCTAGAATATTTCAAATACTCAATTCTAAAAAAATAACAAACTGTACACACCCTACCTTCTGAACATCAGCATCGTGTTTCTGCTGCAGTTTAAGTTTCTCTTCATGATATTTAGCTTCCATCAGCTTTGTTTTCATGTCCAACTTCAAGGAAAATATTTTAAAAATGTTATTAATTTACTTTCCCATTTTTCAAAAGCACACAATTAAATTAAAATAAACTCCTGTATGAAAGAGAGCATCATTTTCCGCGTCCACCTCACAGTCTCCAGTCCAGCAATCACACCGCCCACACTCATACCCTGGGTGTACTCTGTGACCGCCTCCAAGTTGACTAAAAGTCTGCTGAACAAACCTCATTCTACAGGCTGAAGAACCAGACTCATCAGGGATGCTCAGCCCACGCCACTCCCCAAAAGGGTCACTATGAAGAGATATTTTGCCAAATCCACTTGGCATTGCGTGGCACAGGCCAGGAGGGTCCCCGGCATTTCTTCCTCTCTCCTTCCCTTGGGGCCCCACTAACGCCACCGCCTGGGCTGGGTGGGGGGCTCACCGGGCGGAGGGGATGCAGGCAACTGCGACGGACGTGTTTTCTCAGGAGTGGCTTTCCCTCCACCCTCTCTTTCTTTCTGAAGGATGAGCAACCAAGACCTCAGGTGCAGAGACGGAAGCCGTGAGCTGAGGACGGACAGGCTGCCCACCAGCCGGGTCCCCCCGACACGGCAGCGCAGCGCACTGTCCACGCGGCCACGCGGCCACGCTGCCGCAGGGGTGCCAAGCAGACCCTCTCCTCCAAACTGCTACACCCTCGGCAACGTGAACCTCTATTATGAACGCTTCACACACAAAAGTACGTATTTTCTACACCCTGTCTTTGTCTCTGAACAATGTCTCATGGAAATCCCTCTAAAAACACTTGCTCCCGTTCTCATTCATTTTTTAAATAGTTACCAACTATTCCTTCATGAGGAGAAAATCAAGCCCGCCCGCCTGCTCTCCTGAGCGCACCGCCACTCCCTTCTCAGCCTGCTTGTGCAGCGCTGCAGAGCACTCCCGCGCACGCAGCCGGCGCGCGCGGATTTTGCTTTCTGCAGGGTGGGTTCTCAAAGGACATGGCAATGATTCACATTATCTAGATATATTTTGCCCTCTGTTAAAGGCGAATTCACTTTTCTGTTGGAAGAATAGACATCTCACTGCGATCCTAACGTGCGTTTCCCTGAAAACTACTGCGTGTCGGCCCCTTGTCACATGTTTCAGCTCAGTCCAGGCACTCAGTCGTGTCCGACTCTTTGCGACCCTGTGGACTGCAGCATGCCAGGCTTCCCCGTCCATCACCAACTCTTGGAGCTTGCGCAAACTCATGTCCATCGATGCCACTCAACCATCTCATCCACCATTGTCCCCTTCTCCTCCTGCCTTCAATCTTCCCCAGCATCAGGGTCTTTTCCAATGAGTCAGTTCTTCGCATCAGGTGGCCAAAGTACTGGAGTTTCAGCTTGAGCATCAGTCCTTCCAATGAATATTCAGGATATAAATATGTCACATCTTTGGGGCCTTCTGAATCTGGTCTTCTATGAAGGCCCTTTCACAATTTCCATCCACATTCCTGTCTGTGGATCAGTAAAACCTGGTATGCAGGTTTTATTTATTATCTATTAATTTAATGCATGTATATACATTCACAGTCTGTCTCTAATATTTTCCCCAAATTGATTATTTTTCAATTGATTTTGTTTCTTATATATATTTTTTAACCTTACAAATTCTTTATGTCACTTGAGTCAAGTATTTCTATCATTTCTTTTATTCGTTCTGAGTTTGGAAAGGTTTTTGGGTAAGAAAGACCCAATGTCAAGATTTTTGCTGCTTTGAAACTTTTCGTCTGGGTGTTAATAGCTTAAGTTTTAGGTACATCCAGAATTTTTGTTTATTTTTGTTTCTAGAGGAAAGGACCCAACTTTATCTTCCTTCAAGTAACTGAAAGATTGTACCAGCATCATTCATTAAATAAGTCTTTTCTCAATGTATTGACAATGAACTTTGTCACTGTGTTTTTATTTTTAAGGGGATTTAATTTTTTTCTTGAAATGTTCTTGGTTCTAACTGTGTTGTGCCTGCCTCATAAAAGCAGTTGAGAAGAGTATCCCCCTCTATTATCTCAGAGAATCTGTGTAATATGTAATACTGGAACACAGTTCTTCCTTAAATGTGTCCTTACATAAATACACAGTTGTAAAGCAGAGCATGTTAATCCCCTTTCTGATACCTGTAGACATTCCTTTGAAGTAAACCAGCGCCCGCAAGTGCCGCGTTCCCTGAGTCACACGGCCTCGGGAAGTGGACGCAGGCTTCTCACCGTCCCAGCAGGTCTGCTGGCCTGTCCTGAACTTGGAGCGGCTCTTCTGCCCGTGTCTGATGCTGTAACATCATGCATTACTCATTTGGAAAACATCAGTTCAATGAGGTGCAGAGACTTCCAAATATTGAACATTTCATTACATAATACCAAAACCTCACACTGGTTAATATTACCACCAATCTCATCGGAAAAGTCTTAATATTGGAAAGTTCTCAAGCTCACAGTGACTGATACAGGGTTGCCAAAATTCTAATTTGTACTAAAAGGTCAAATTCTATCATTAGCAGTAAATATGGTCAGTTGTTTTGCTTAAAGTGACAGGCTCTATTTGTTCACTTTCCAGAAAATGTCTCCCAATAACCAAGTCTGAATAACCATATTTTGTCTGTCAGTCATTACATCAAGTGAAAATGACATCCCACAAGCAGGCGCTATTACGGTTCATCACTGAGGAAGCCCACGGGGTTTTCCTTCTGGTACTCCGACACATGCCTGGATATGCACCCTAAGCCCTCTATACGCAGTTCTACTTCGTCACTCAGCTAGCCAGAAGACATGTATTTGAGTTACAAGATGTAGTAAAATTAATAATTTTCTACTTGCTTCACTGAGGACATTCTTAAGTAAGACTGGCAATTTTCTCCCTGGGAGCACGGGGCAAAGAAGAATCTGCCGACTGGTGCCATCTGGCGCCACTGCCTTGAGGGGGTCAGGACACAGTTTCACCCAACACTCTGTGTGCACAGTCAATGCAAATGTAAGTACAGTAAAAAAATTTTTTTTAATTATTGGAAAACTAATTTTGACCTCATGACCTCATGGATCTCAGGGATCACAGGGTTCGTGGCCCACACTCTGAGAACCACAGCCCTGAAGAAACTCTTGTGCATATGTGCCAGGAGACACGCACAAGATTGCTCACAGGGCTACTGTTTGTAAAAGTCAAAAATTAGAATAGATTCATTGACACAGTGGCAAGTAAGTGTGGCAGCTTCATTTGATAGAAAGCACCGCAGATGAAGCCAGCTACAGCCGAATGCCTAACAGCAGTGCCACTCAGCGACTACTGAACAGAAAAGGTTAGTTTCATTTAAAGGAAGTTTAAAATCCACCAAACAAAGTAGCTTCATTCTTAAGAAGGCAGGCATTGGTAGCAAAGTCAACTTAAAAAGCAAAGGAGGGAAAGGACGAGAGCCGTGAGGGTGGTGGTCGCTGTTGGGGCGGTGCTTGAGAGCAGGACCGGGAAGGCGGACGGCAGGCGGCGGCGTCTTGGTCAGGATCTAACCCTTGTCTGCATGTGGTCCACGATGGTTTTCCTTTGAATGATTATTACATCTTGTAAGACTGTGAGTCTCTGAATGCTCTTTTCATAAGAAATGCTTTAAAGTATAAATTCTCTCATTTACTACATCAATGACTGTAGATTTTGTCATTTGGATTTATTTAAATTCTACATTTTACTAGGAGATTTGCAAAAGGAAAAAATGCCTAATTGGCATTACGTGTAAGAAAGAAGCAAGGCAGCCTTGTAGGCAATGGGTGGGAACATTCACTGTGGGTGGAGGTAAAGTTCAAAGGAAATGCTCTATTTTATTTCACGAAAAGGGCAATTTCTACCATCTGTTCTCTGAAGACTAATGGTTGCTCTGAAAACTGATCTCCTCTCCTTGTGCTCTCTTCTTCCATTTTCAGTGACAACGGTTTTCTAAATGTCTTAATCTATATCAGGAACCTTTTCTAAGAATACTAAAAAAATAAAAAAAGGCAGCACACTGCTTGATGGTGCCCGAGGTCACACAGTCCCGTGATGTGGAAATCACAGGAAACGTGTTAACAATTACAGAGGCAGACAAATCCAAGCGTGTTTGTGAATGACACGCTAAGGTGAAAAGAAAGGGTCACAGTCACCAAACATGTCTTCCCATAATGCCAAATGCGTTGAACAAAATTTCTCATCTTAAAATAATGTATATGTGTGTTTTTACCAATCAAAAGACAACTACTACAGTTCTTCAACTCTATTAAAAGAATCTTGTGACTATTACTCATGTCACATCTAAGGTATTTTCTACACAATTATCAACTTAAAATGGAAGTTGCATTTTATAAAGTTTAATTTCCAAAGTCTAATTAAAGATTTTAGAACTCGCCAAAGTATCAACAGAATTAAATCCTTTATTAAATGCAGACAAACTCTGTAATCTATAGAGAACTTCATGTCACTCAATTCTTTCCACACTTACTGCATTCTTTAAGCACTCAACCTCCTAAATTTTTATTTTATAATATTAAGAACGGATTAATCTAGATTATCATCACTACTTAGAGTAAAACCCTGTGAAATGGACCTGAGATTTAAATACAAAGAAGAGATTTTAAAAGAGACAAATATATGAATTAACTTTTTCATAATCTTGGAATAAGAAATCTTGTCTACACAATACAAAAACCTAAAGCCATAGAGAAAAGACTGACAGAGCCACCTACTGAAAAGAAAAACGTCTATAAGTTTAAAAAGAAGACAGAAATAAATCAAAAGACACAGAGAAAAATACCTGTAAGATACGTGACAGAGACCTGAGTTCCTTAATGTATAAACTGCTGACGAATCACAATGAAGACAAACAGTTTAACAAAAATAAGGGAAGGCATAATAAAGGGCAGTTCACAAAAGCGAAATTAAAAAGACAGCAGACAGGCAGAAATATGCTCGTTCTCACATAATAAAAGCAAAGCCAATATTAAAACAAGATACTGTTTTTTGTCTCACAGAGAATCAAAAATGTTTATGACTCAGTGTCGCTGATTAAATGGGGAGGCAGACCTGCTCACACGCTGTTGGTGCGAGTATAAGCGGACCTGACCTGTAACACTCACCCACTTAGAGTGTGCAACTGGGTGTCTCTCAACACGCCAGAGAATCGCGCAACATCACCGCAGTCTTACATAGGACGCTCTCCTTACTCCAAAAAGGAACACTCACGCCCACTGGCCATCACTCTCCACTCTCACCAATGCCTATAGCCCGAGGCAGACACAGCAGCATTTTAAGGGCAATCTGTCAATATCAATAAAAAATTGAAATGTGCAACCCTGAGCAATTAGATTTCACAGAATTTATGGTCTAAGAATAAAGGTGCAATATACAACTGTTCACAGGGATATTCTTGAAACACGGCTTGTTGTAGCAAAATATTCTTCATAACCTACATCCCTCAGTAGTAATCTCCAGTAATAAAACATGGGCCATCAATAAAACAAAGTACAGTGCAGCCATTTAAAAGCATTAAGCCATGTTCAGTTCAGTTCAGTCGCTCATTCGTGTCCGACTCTTTGTGACCCCATGAATCGAGCACGCCAGGCCTCCCTGTCCATCACCATCTCCCAGAGTTCACTCAGACTCACGTCCATCGAGTCCGTGATGCCATCCAGCCATCTCATCCTCGGTCGTCCCCTTCTCCTCCTGCCCCCAATCCCTCCCAGCATCAGAGTCTTTTCCAATGAGTCAACTCTCCGCATGAGGTGTCAGTAACTTGACAAAATGTGGAAGAAATTAATGTAACATAAATTATGAATTTTTAAGTCAAGCACCTGAGGAGAGATAGAGATAATTAACAAAGGATAAAGTAAGTCTTGAAGGTTAGGTTTTATCTGGAGAAAACATCTTAGGAGGTTTAATTATTCCAAATGTTTTAGAAAATTTTAAATTACACTTGCTAGTTTTTTAATCCATTTATTGTATCATATATTTATTGTTGTGATCCACACAGTCAAAGACTTTGGTGTAGTCAATAAAGGAGAAGTAGATGCTTTTCTGGAATTCTCTTTTTTGATGATCCAACGTATGTTGGCAATTTGATCTCTGGTCCCTCTGCCTTTTCTAAATCCAGCTTGAACATCTGGAAGTTCTCAGTTCATGTACCATTGAAGCCTGGCCTGGAGAATTTTGAGCATTACTTTGCTGGCATGTGAGATGAGTGCAATTATGCGGTAGTTTGAACATTCTTTGGCTTTTCTTTTCTTTGGGATTGGAACGAGAACTGACCTTTTCCAGTCCTGTGGCCACTGTTGAGTCTTCCAAATTTGCTGGCATATTGAGTACAGCACTTTCACAGCATCATCTTTTAGGATTTGAAATAGCTCAACTGTTGTTCCATGTCCAGTTCTAACTGTTGCTTCCTGACCTGCATACAGATTTCTCAAGAGGCAGGTCAGGTGGTCTGGTATTCCCATCTCTTTCAGAATTTTCCACGGTTTATTGTGATCCACACAGTCAAAGGCTTTGGCATAGTCAAAAAAGCAGAAGTAGATGTTTTTCTGAAACTCTCTTGCTTTTTCCATGATCCAGCAGATGTTGGCAATTTGATCTCTGGTTCCTCTGCCTTTTCTAAAACCAGCTTGAACATCAGGGAGTTCACAGTTCACGTATTGCTGAAGCCTGGGTTGGAGAATTTTGAGCATTACTTTACTAGTGTGTGAGATGAGTGTGATTGTGCAGTAGTTTGAGAATTCTTTGGCATTGCCTTTCTTTGGGATTGGAATGAATACTGACCTTTTCCAGTCCTGTGGCCACTGCTGAGTTTTCCAAATTTGCTGGCATATTGAGTGCAGCACTTTCACAGCATCATCTTTCAGGATTTGAAATAGCTCTACTGGAATTCCATCACCTCCACTAACTTTGTTCATAGTGATGCTTTCTAAGGCCCACTTGACTTCACATTCCAAGATGTCTGGCTCTAGATGAGTTAAGCCATGTTACTGATATAAAAATCATCAGAATTATGGTTGAATTTTAAAAGCAAAATGAAACAATATGTAGAGTATGATCTAGTATATTATTTGTATTTTTAAACTTTTAAAGAGAATATATATTAAATTTTTATCAATGATTACCTTGAAGAGTGAACAGATGTTGTGAAAATAAATATTACTATCTAATTTTAATATTTACTATTTAATTTTAAAATAAACATAACTCAAAACTATTTTACAACATGACCCGGCAACAGCGAAAGCAGTTTTGGATGAGAACACACACAAGACACCTCAGGGTTGTCCAACCTGGGTGTGCAAGAGTCTGCTGAATTTCTAAACAGCAAAGCTGCCACCCCCAAGCCCACAAGTAAGCATCTAAGAAAAGTGACTTCAGCCAGGGGACCTAAGACCACCCTTCTCAAGGATGACTGAACGCATCACAGCGTAGCTAGGCATGTGAGCACAGGGAAAAGTCCAAGCTAGAAAACTCTCTCTGGAAAACCAGCAAAAACAGTAAAGCAGGAGGATTGATATTTTCTTGTTTTTAACCTTTTTTTTAAATGGACTTTTAAAATTTATCCACCTCTTCAGGCACCATTCTAGAAAGAGTGTGAGGTAGCTACACAAATATAATGAGGTTAAAGTAGACGGACAGAAAGTTGCCATGAATGCGTAACAGTCAGAGACGAGGCCGGCACACAGAGGCAAGCGCCACGAAAGAGCGCAGCGCCTGCAGACGGGCCTGGACGCTCGGCCCCGCCGCGGCGGCACCGGGGCGCCGGGTCCCCTGGAGGGAGGGCAGCGAGGCGGCTCATCAGGCAGAGCCACGTCAGGTTCAGCCGAGAGACGCACACGTGGCTCAGGAACATCGACAAGGCCTGAAGAGCTTTCTGTTGATGATTAACAGTTTCTATTTCAAAGATGAAATATTAAGAAAAAAACTGTGTCGTAAAACTGAAACAAGCTTTTAAAAGTCCATGCTCTGTATTTAAAATATAATTAGCATGTTTATATTTACAAAGGCGATCTAAACTGCCACTTTCCTCAGCATCAAGTGGCTCCTAATTACCTCTGCCTTTTCACATTCATTCTCATTTCTGATTATAATACATTCTTTACTTGTATCTTAAAATCACATACAATTTTCATAAGACTTCCAAGTGTTAATTTCCATTTTAGGGGTTAAATTTTTTATGTTACTATACTTACAAAAATCCATCATTTCAATTTTACCATGTAAGACACAGTTCATTACCCCATACAAATATTTGAATGCATAAGATAGAGATATGAGGATATTTTTTTCCAGAATTATTTATATCAGTGAAAACTCAATCTCAATACCTAACAATAGGGATACGTCAAATTAACTGGGGATAATCCTATAACATAGACTATAACACAGCCATTAAAAATAAAGGCTTGGACAGCAAGAAGGTCCAACCAGTGACTCCTAAAGGACACAGCCCGAATGTTCACTGGAAGGGCTGACGCTGAAGCCGAAGTGCCCGTGCTTTAGCCGCCTGATGCCAAGAGCCACGTCCCCGAAGAGAGCCTGATGCTGGGAAAGGCTGAAGGCAAACCGAGAAGAGGGTGAGGTGGCGGATGGCATCACCAGCTCAGTCGACATGAACTGGAGCACACTCCTGAGAAAGCGAGAGACAGAGGCCTGGTGTGCTGCAGTCACGGGAGCAAGGAGAGCCAGACACAACTTAGCGGCTGAACGGCAACTTTCTGGAGAAAGCCAGAGAGAGAGCTCACAACAGCTGCTTGTAGCCAAGAAGAGGCAGGAACGTGTTCTGATGGTACTAAAACTTACATGTAAAGATGTATGAATCTCATGTTAAACACATGTGAGAAATAAAAGAATGGACACCAAAAATAAACAAACAAATGCTTAGGAACAATATTTAGTAGCATAAAATACTCAAGTTATAAAATAAATACTCAAGTTATATCATCTCAGTTTTCTAAAGAAAAATGACATGTATTCTGTAGAATATGTTTAAAAAAGAATCAAAGTCAACACAATGCTTTTTCATTTCTATATATTAAATGCATAGGTGATTTTATTTCCTTCTTTACATATGTCTGTATTCTACAAAATTTCTTCCCCCTCTGGGCAATAAAAAACCTTTATTTTTCTTTATTTTATTTAATTTTACAAAATTTATTTAATAAACACCCAAAATTATTTTATAATCACAGATACTACTTTAAAAGAAACTTAAGTTCTCACACTGGAGCAACTCAGCCAGCATATACTCTTAAATATTTTAGGAAAAAAAAAAAGACCAAAATAGTCAGAAACAACTATGTAACTACACAAAGGGTTATTTTAGTCCAAATATACACTGGGTGTATTTTAAGATATGCTGTAAGCTGATGTTTACATGCAAACTTCTCAATGATCCCACAAATATTTTTACCAGTATACCAAAAAGAAAAACAAAAACATAAGGGTACAGAAAAAAAAAAAAGCCACACACATTTAGAAATGACTCTCTGGTACAACACAGGATACTTTTAAGTATCCTCTCTTTCAACACGTATGTGGGGAACATTGGTATGCTCAGCCCTAACCCAAGGTGTAACCATAAAGAATAAGAATACTGTGTCACAAAAAAAACAGAAAAATTTTCAAAAAGACAGGAGGTAACTATTCTATGGTCAGCAGTCTGAACAATAAAAGGGAAAATGGTTGGTAATGACTTGGAATGATGTGTAAAAACAAGTGACAATTTCTTAAAAGGAAAGAAAAAATTTCAGAACAAGAATTTCAAAGAAGGTCCATCTGAATGTAAGTATTGTCCTCAAAAAGTTTTACGGAGTGTAACATCCTTTAATTTCAACAGGCTTTCTGAAAGCACCAGCACTACCGCAAGAAACCGAAGCCCGCAGGCCTCCGGCGGGAGCTCCAAAGCGGCCTCCCGGCCACTGGGTCAGCAGCCGCCGCCGCAGTAGGTGAAACTGAAAGCGGGGGGGAGAACTGGGAGGCCAGCGCGGGCACGTGGACACCACTGACACCGTGGATAAACCTGGCAGCGAATGAGGACCTGCCGCGGAGCACAGGGACCCCGGCTCGCGCTCTGTGGCGACCTGACGGGAAGGAACCCAGGAAAGAGGGGCGACGCGCACGCGCCTGTCTGGGGATCACTCTGCTGGACAGCAGAGACTAACACCCTCCAAAGCAACCATGCCCCAGTGTCAGCGAGAACAGAGCGGAGGGCCTGCCTTTCCCTGCCCCAGAATCTGTATTTGCACCAAAGGCCTCTCCCTACCAGGCATCCATTACTCTACCGAGGACCTGAAAACTCGTGCTCGTGCTGCACAGAACATGAGAGCTGCATGCACAGGTCAGATACGCCAGAAGCAGCGCGACCCTACCTCTTTCTCGTACATGCGGGAGAGTAGCTGGTCATCGTGGAGACTGCTGGATTTTCTCAGGCTGAATTTCGGAGTCATCTGTTGAATGAGGAAGAGCCATTCAATACTTCTTCAGGCCTGGTGTAGCCAAAAGTAAACTCTAAGCTGCCTGAAGTTCATGCCAAAATAACAGAAACACTGGAGGAAAAAAGTGATTCATTCACTTCCAAGTGACAGGATTAACAAGGTGCTATGCTTCATGATATCGACCGGCATTACTTTCTGTGAACAACTAAGCAATTATTTTATTTTAAGACATCTGCCCACAGGGAAAGCGCAGGGCCATTCTCACCTACCAGAGTAACTGGGATGGGATTCTGTCTCAGGTATCGAGGGTTTTCTATCTGAAATTTTAAAATAAAGACATTAGTATTTGAGCATTAATTAAACTACAATGAAAATGTTTTCCATATGTCTTAATATTTAGTATGTTTCTTAGAATACGCACTGCATGATACATTTCTAGTGGCCCACTAACAAATAAAGCGTAAAGCTTCAGTGCCTTTGCATACGCAAACACCCTTGAGTGGCCCTCGCACAGCCAAGGCCCCGGCCTCCCCCACTCCTGCGCACCTCACAGCTCACCCCCAGGCCCTGAAGGGCTCGCGTCGCCGGGACACGGCAGGCCTCCTGTGCCTCTCGCCCACCCAGCTCCAGTCCCTGTAAGCATGCACCTAGCATCCTTCAAGTCTCAATTTTATCACTAAACCCCCAGGCAGATTTGGAAATCTGAATGACATAAGCATATGAAAACATGCTTAAACTATTTAGGACTATGAAAAATGTAAAGTAATACCACAAGAGATGGCATTTTACAGCCACCAGATAGACGTACATTAACAAATTTGACAGTTACAGAAAACAAATTCATGGGTTACCAGAGGGTCCCTGGTGGCTCAGAGATTAAAGCATCTGCTTGCAATGCGGGAGATCTGAGTTCGATCCCTGGGTGGGGAAGATCCCCTGGAGAAGGAAATGGTAACCACCCACTCCAGTATTCCTGCCTGGAGAATCTCATGGATGGAGGAGCCTGCTGGGCTACAGTCCACGGGGTCACAAAGAGTCGGACACGACTGAGCGACTTCACTTTACTTAGGAGGTATGGGGGAAAAGGATAAATTGGGAGACCGGAATTGACATATACACATCACTATATATAAAATACGTAGCTCACTTGGTAAAGAATCTGCCTGCAATGCAGGAGACCCAGGTTTGATTCCTGGATCGGAAAGATCCGCTGGAGAAGGAAATGGCAACGCGCTAGAGTACTCTCGCCTGGAGAATCCCATGGACAGAGGAGCCTGGCAGGCTACAGTCCATGGGGTCGCAAGAGTCAGACACAACTTAGTGACTAAATCATATCACATATATAAAACAGATAAACAATAACAACCTCCGACACAGCACAGGGAATTCTCCTCCAGACTCTGTAATGACCCAGATGGGAAAACAATTTGGGAGAATGGCATTGAAACATGTATACTATCATGTAAGAATGAAGCACCAGCCTACGTTCGATACAGGATACAGGATGCTCGGGGCTGGTACACGAGGATGATCCAGAGAGAGGAAATGGGGTGGGATGTGGGAGGGGGATTCAGGATTGGGATCTCATATACACCCATGGTGGATTCATGTCAATGTATGGCAAAACCAATACGGTATTGTAAAGTAAAATAAAGTAAAACTTAAAAAAAAAAAAAGAGTGGATATACGTACATGTGTCATTGATTCACTTTGCTATTCAGCAGAAAGTAATACAACATTGCAAATCAACTAGACCTCAAGGAAAAAATTTAAATAAATCAGTTCAGTTCAGTTGCTCAGTCATGTCCAACTCTTTGTGACCCCATGGACTATAGCACACTAGGCTTCCCTGTCTATCACCAACTCCTGGAGCCTGCTCAAATTCATGCCCATCAAGTCAGTGATGCCATCCAACTGTCTCATCCTCTGTTATCCCCTTCTCCTCCCACCTTCAATATTTCCCAGCATCAGGGTCTTTTCCAATGAGTCAATTCTTTGCATCAGATAGCCAAAGTATTGGAGCTTCAGCTTCAGCATCAGCCCTTCCAGTATTCGGGACTGATTTCCTTGAGGTCTGACTGACTTGATCTCCTTGCACGGAAATCTCAAGAGTCTTCTCCAACACCACAGTTCAAAAGCATCAATTCTTCGGCACTCAGCTTTCTTTATGGTCCAACTCTCACATCCATACGTGACCACTGGAAAAGCCACAGCCTTGACTAGACAGACCTTTGTTGGCAAAGTAATGTCTCTGCTTTTAACATGTTGTCTATGTTGGTCATAGCTTTTCTTCCAAGGAGCAAGTGTATTTTAATTTCATGATTGCAGTCACCATCCATAGTAATTTTGGAGCCCCCCCAAATAAAATCTGTCACTGTTCCCCTTCTTTCCCCATCTATTTGCCATTAAGTGATGGGACCAAGTGCCATGATCTCAGTTTTCTGAATGTTGAGCTTTAAGCCAGTCTTTTCACTCTCCTCTTACACTTTCATCAAGAGGCTCTTTAGTTCCTCTTTAGTTTCTGCCATAAAGGTGGTGTCATCTGCGTATCTGAGGTTATTGATATTTCTCCCGGCAATCTTGATTCCAGCTTGTGCTGACCAAGTGCCATGATCTCAGTTTTCTGAATGTTGAGCTTTAAGCCAGTCTTTTCACTCTCCTCTTACACTTTCATCAAGAGGCTCTTTAGTTCCTCTTTAGTTTCTGCCATAAAGGTGGTGTCATCTGCGTATCTGAGGTTATTGATATTTCTCCCGGCAATCTTGATTCCAGCTTGTGCTTCTTCTAGCCCAGCATTTCACATAATGTACTCTGCATATAAGTTAAATAAGCAGTGTGACAATATACAGCCTTGAAGTACTCCTTCCCCAATCTGGAGCCAGTCTGTTGTTCCATCTCCAGTTCTAACTGTTGCTTCCTGACCTGCATACAGATTTCTCAGGAGGCAAGTCAGGTGGTCTGGCATTCACATATCTTTAAGAATTTTCCACAGCTTGTTGTGATCTACACAGTCAAACGCTCTGGCATAGTCAATAAATGAGTTTTTAAATAAATAAATAAATTTTAACAAATAAATTAAAAAACAAAAATTAAAAATTTGATAATAAAAGTGTTGCAAATGTGGGGCCTACTGTGGGGTGTATGACTTAGTACATTTACTTTGGGAAACATTATTAAATAAAGATAATAATAAAGCCTACTTAAATATCATACCAGAGAAAGAGGCATAGTCTTTAGTAAACAACATGCTACTATATATACACAGCTTTTTGAAAAATAGAGGCAGCCAATTTCCAGCAGGCAGCAAAGTACACTCAATAAATATTTATTGTCTGAAGGTATATATATGAGAAGTAAGTAGCCATTCTCTATTTTGGGAATGGAGAAAACCAGCATAGAAAGTAAGTCCTTCAAAGACACACGCACATAAAACCCTAATTCATGAAGCAGAATTAAATGCATGGGGAAAAATAAAGGAAGAGAAAAACAGAGAATTCTCAAAGATGCTCAAGCTCTCATTAAGCTTAAAATTTAAACCCCAAAGCCAAGAAAACCATTTGTGACTTATTTTTACCCAGCTCTACATTTATAAGCAGGGTACAAAATATTGGTTTAGCTAATTACAAAGTAGCCTTTCAACTATGCAGAAACAACTCCCATTTCATCTTCTTCATCTTTAAAAACCATTAAATACAGAAGTTAAGGACTCATCGTGTTATCATAAATTTCCTTTCTCAAGTTGACAAAAAAGTCTAACATTTAATAGCAATGCTGTAAACAAGCATAAATGCTCTGTTGTTCTTACTCATTTACAGTACATTGTCTCATAGCCACTTTTAACACGTAATGAGAATTATTCATAGGAGAGCATGTTCTTGAGTCTGTCTGAGGGAAATAAGCAATCTGTTTTCTGATTTTATAACAGCAGCCAGATGTGCTTTGAAGTTGAATGTTCCCACTTTGTAATCCACAGGTAACAGGGACTTGCAGAACTCTGTAAACAGTCTTAACATTGATTTTCTTCATGCTCTTTCAGAAGAGTTCTTGTTCTCTCATAATACCTCAAGAAAGGATACCACAATACGAATGTCCAAAATGGAAGATAAAAAGAGCTTATGTGAAACATTAAAGTCTAACAAAATATTATAGACAGTAATGCCAAAAATAATTAAGTTCCAATAGCTTGAATAAATCACACGAGAGAATGTTTCTTGTTTGAAAAACAACTAGAATCACAATAATAAATAAATAGTAATTTAAACTAGACATGAAAACAGATACCTGAACGCTCTCTCATGAAAACTGCCTTTGGACGCTTCGTTTAGCTTTTTAGCGGAATTGTTCAGAGAGTTCCGTCAGCTTGTTTTTTTCAAATTATTCAGGATTTGGTCAAACTGACCTCCTTATAGACTAATATTGATCAAAGAGAGATGCTCCAAGGTTTCAGAGAAATAGAAAGACATTTTATGTGGCATTTCAGCCATCCTGGAGGAAAGCACATTCTAAGGCAACGTATTACTGCGGCACAACCAGAATAACTGTCCCTACAGTCAGGAACCCGCCAGAAGCGCGGCCCGCCTCCGTCTGCAGCATGAAGCAGACTCCGCCGCCGGCGCCGCTCACGCTCCGAGACGATGCGGTATTTCAGAAACTGAAAAATGTGTTCCACAGAAAAAAGTACAACACTACAAATTGGTTTACTCACATTTCAACATTTAATGAGCACAAATAAAACACAGATAAGAGACACCATCCACCGCCACAGGGAGACGCACACAAGCCAAAGGGCAGAAGGGAAGCGGACGCGCAGCATCATCCGATCCGGGGGGCAAAACCCTGCGGGGCCGCGGGAAGAGACGAGCGCGCCAGGCGGGCGGGCGCGGGCGCGGTGCCCACTCCCGTCTTACAGCCCAGCCTGCAGCCGCCGCCGGGGGCCCGCAGCTCCGAGCAGGACCAGAGAGGCGACAGGGCTGCTGGACGACCCGGGTGCGGCTTCAGGAACTCCAGGCGGCCAGCGGCGCACACGGGCACGGAAGGCACGCTCCACGAGGCAGAATCGCGGGGAAGCGAGCCCCGGAACACTTAACTTTCGGGGGCGTCCCCGGCGCTCCGGCGGCTGACGCGGCGCAGGAGCAGGGGCTCAGCCCCAGGTCAGGAACCAGGTGCCACGCGCTGCACCCGGGAGCTCACGCGCCTGAGCCGACACTCAGAGCCCTGGGCCCCCAGACGAGCAAACAAAGATTAAAAAAAAAACTAGCTCCTGTTCATCAAAGACACCAGTAAGAGAATGGAGGAAAGCAACGAAGTGCAAGGAGCTGTGCACGAACTGTGCATAGAGTTAAATTCCGAAAGGACGCATCCAGACCAGATCCAAAGCGCTTACACAGCGACCAGGAAAAGGCAGCCTCGCCCCCGGGAACAGGCGCCAAGCCCCCCTGGGCACCGCTCCGGGAAGCCCCCCACAGTGCACGGGAGGGGCCAGCAACCCACTAAGAGGGAGCCCCCTCCGCCAGGCACCCGGAGAAGGCAGGCTCAGCCACACGCCACGCTGCCGCTGCAGGGACGGCTCGGCCGCATGCTTTAAAGGAAAACTGTTCCTAACTGGCACCTCCAGGCGCCGGAGAGAAAGCGAGGGGCGGGCGCGGCGCGCGCCGCGGCAGATGAGGACACGCACGGCCCGGCCAGCCCCGCGCGCACCGCCGCCTCGCGCCCAGCCCCGCGGAGCCCACGCGCGCTCCTCCCCGCCGCACGGCCCCGTTCCTCCACCTGGACTCCCCGGGGGCAGCTCGGCACACTTCGCCCGGCCCCCGCGCTCCTTCCCCGGGGTTCCGGGCCTTGCAGGTGCCCCCGGCCCTGGACAGGAGGTCCCGCCAGGGGCCCTGCCCTCCAGGGGGGCCACCGGGCTAGGGGCGCTGTCCACCCTCCCGCCGACCATCCTGTCCTGCGAGGTCTCCAGGACATGAGTTCTCCAGAACAGAACAGAATCTTCTCTCGCCCATTCTGCAGAGACCTGACCTCAGGGGGTCACCTAAAGTGTACCCACTGTTTGCTCCTGGTGGAAGCAAGCCTCCGCAGTCAGCACAGAGGCCCCAGTGGGGACGGGCAGGGGGCAGTGACCCGTGCAAGGCCCAAGAGAACCTCCTTCTCCAGATCCCCCAGTCCTCCTCAGGAAAAAAAGAAAAGTTTATATAAAGACTGTCGTGAATGAAATGCATATAAGATGGGTTAACAAAGCAAAAAAGCCCACCCAAAGCTACAGGTTAAAAAGGCTAAAGAGTAATAATAATAAAAAATAATAATACAGGAGACAAATTTAACAGCTAGGTTAGGAAGTAAATCTCTACTTGAATCATATATTCACAGGGAAAATATTAAAACACTCCTGGGAAAAGAAAGAATACAACTGGGGGAAATGTATTTTTTCAACAAAAAAACTAGAAAATTCAAAATCTGGAACTTCTAATGCATCAGAAAATAAGTGTTGACAGGCATGCCAGCAACATTAAAAAATGTGCCCTTAGTATAGAGCACAAAAATTAACTAGCTATTAACCGATCATTCAGAGGAAGAAAGAAATAAAAGTCTGTCACACATTCTCATACGAAACTAAAATCAAAGCAAAATCTAAGCTTTTTAATACACTGTATATTTAAATTATTCTACTGTGATCAAGAGACATAGTTGAACCTGATTAATGCATCCATATTATAAATATATAAAAATGCAGGACTTTATTTCACAGTTAGTTCATTCTTTGAACAATAAAAATGTGAAACAAAATCCCAGGCGGCCCTAGTTTTAAGGCAGTACCTCAAAATATTTTAGATTTTTATCTTAATTTTATTATACAAATGAAAAGTTTAATCCTCTGAACAGTTAAATATTCTTGAAAAGTACTGTGTGTGCCACAAAACAGACATCAGAAGTTCCGAACGGTCCAGGGCAGAGGCCGTTTCAGAAGGATGTCACAGAACGTCCTTCTCCGAGAACGTCCTTCTCCGATTCTGCTCTCCAAGGCCTCCTCGCTCCTCTCCTGCACCAGTAACTCAGGACTTGTTCCAGGGGCAGCTTCCCCGACCCCATCAAATTTGGAAATGCTTTTCTTTTGACCCATCCCCCTCTCGTTATCAATGCTATTTCTCTCTTCTCCTTCATTAACATACCTTCCAATGACCCACTCAAATCCCTTCGTGTCCCCCACCTCTGACCCTCTGACGGTGGCCACTGAGTCCCGGTTTGAAGTCTCTAAAGAGACTGTTCCAGGCTCTGGGTGCGGCCACCACGTCCAGCGTGTGGCTGCAAAACAAGACTGCAGCCCTGGAGACCGCAGAGGTGAAAACTCGAAGCTCCCCGATTACTCTCCAAACGCTAGCAGTCTACGAGAAAACGGTGAAACCCTTGAAATGATTCCATCAGCCAACCATGTGGCTGACAGCGAGCCAACCCTCCCATTTTCCTGGAACCAAAGCTTTGGATGCCCTCCTGTTCGGCCTGCCAGTCAGTCACTAAGCATTCTTTATTCTCTTTGAAATGTTTTCCATCTCTTCCATGCTTGGAGTCACAGCAAGGTGGAGCCCCCACACCTGACTGCCCCCCGTCTCCATTTCGATACACATGCAACACAGCCTTCGTACCACCACCCACTCAGCCTCCCTAAAGCACTGCCTTCATCAACGAGCATTATTAGCAAGAAGGGCTTCAGGGTTTTTATAAAAATGACAGTCCCTGATGTAGGCGAGGAAGTAAAAAATGAACAGTCCTATAGACTTCTGGTTGGAAAACAGATTGGTGTACACCTCGTGGAGGGCAACCCCCCAGAGCTGACATACCCTAAGAAAGCAGCCAAACAGGGACAAAAGGATTCTTTCAGGGAATCCTGCTGCAGCTGTGACTTATATGAGCAATAAACTGGAAGCAGCCTACCTGCCCAAAATATCAGAGTGCTTAAGTAAGGGATGAACTATCCACTCAAAAGAAAAATTGGTGCTACCATTAATAGTCATGCTAATAGAACTACTATAAGCTTATCCCAAATTTAAAACAGCACATAACCAAACAGCATTTATAATATGACCCCAATTTTGTTTAATGTTTAATTTTATAAATACATGCAGAAAAAAACGAGGGAAAGATATATACAACAAAATGTTATACATCTCTCAGCATATCTGACTTTCTGTATTTTTCCAATTACAAACTATTTTTATAAGAATAAGTTGGGTTTTAAAAATTGATTAAACCCCTTTTCACTTCCTGAAAGCATTAAGCAGCCTGTATGTAAAGTGGAAACGGACTAACCTCAGAGCTCAACGATCGTCTCAAATCTAAAAGCTCGACTTCTGCTTTAGCGTTCAAGCTCCGACAGGCCCCAGCCGGGCAGCCCTGCCCACGCCCCCTCTGGGTCCTGCTCTCCCCACCTTTCTTCGTGCCTCCTCCGGCCTTAAGTCCCTGGCCCCTTTCCCTCCACACTACACACTGCACTACAGAGGCACCCTGGCCTCTGCAAACGAACACTGCTGTCCGCGATGGTGGCTCACACCCGAAGTCTGCCAGAGTGCGTTTTCACCCACGTTTCTGGGTAACTCATTCTGGTATTTGATCACATACTGTCTGAAACTGTATTTAACTGTTTAACGTGCGTATCTCTCGTCTCACCAACAAGAAAGCCAGCTTGTCGATCACAGGGGCCATCCATGCTTCTCCTTCCTGTTCCCCAAGTCCTTCCCAGCGCTCACCTAGGACTAAATGTCTAACAATGGTGAGAGTCACTGCTTAGAATTAAATTAGTTCAGATGTTTCCAAACACAAAATGATTCTGCCACATCAACATACATTCATAAAACAAATGCTTTTTTACCCCAAGATTCCAACTATTAAGGCGAGTTTCCATGTCGCTGTCATCCAAAAAAAGAGGAGATTTTTTCGAATGAATATCCTGAAACACAAAAAAGAAAAAGAAAAACAGAATGAAAATAAAAGACAGAATGGAGGAAAGAAGGAAGGAGGGAAGAAATAACAGACGAAAGACGGAAAGAAGGGCAGCGGGGAAGGAGGGAGGAAACAGGACCCAATGCGAGTCATTCAGAGCCGTGAGTGTCCGCATGCATTGTTTAATGCTGTGCCACCCTTAGAGGGAAGGATCAAAGCAAAGGGTGCTCCAGCTGGGCTAGTTCCCAGCCCCAAGGGGTGACTGTCGATTGCAGCTGCTTAAGGCTATGAGACTCCTTCACAACATACTCACATTGACTAGATTTCAAAAAAAGGGAAAAGATTATTTTAAAAAATAATCCAAGCTCTTTAAGTTCTTTTACAAAAAGTTTTAATTGAGGTGTACCACAGTAGTTTTAAAGGCGGGAAGGGGAACACTTGAAAAGATGAATTACTTACTCTCGTTAAAATGAGTTAACAGGGAAGTTTGGGTTGATGTCCAAGAAGCTCTTTGTTCTTAAATTATTTCTCATTATACACCGAACAGAAAGAGAAATAAGCCTTGGATTCACATCATGAAAACGTAATCATGATAATTCTTAACTTTGTTTAAAAATTAAAACTTCATGCTCTTTTCCCTGCTGTATAATTTTTTATATTCCATATTTATAAAATCAGATTAAAATCATAATTAACTGAGGAAAGCCAAAGATCTGTGTCCAGAAATGGACAATGATCTGAAAGCCCAAAAACTTAGGAAGGTAACTCGGTATAAAATAATAGTGTATATTTTACAGTACAGCTAAAAAATTTATTTTATTTGTTGGTATAGCACGTTCATGCTTTTAGGAAACCTTGTGCCTATGTACCAAGTCACTCCAGTCGAGCCTAGCGCTTCCCAGCCCTATGGACTGTGGCCTGCCGAGCTGCTCTGTCCACGGGGTTCTCCAGGCAAGAATCCTGGGGAGGGTTACCATTTCCTTCTCCAGAGGATCTTCCCGACCCAGGGATCCAACCAGTGTCTCCCACATCTCCTGCACTGGCAGGTGGGTTCTTTACCACTCGCTCCACCTGGGAAGCTCCTAGAAAACCTCACTGCTGCTGCTGCTGCTGCTAAGTCACTTCAGTCGTGTCCGACTCTGTGCGACCCCATAGATGGCAGCCCAGCAGGCTTCTCTGTCCCTGGGATTCTCCAGGCAAGAATACTGGAGTGGGTTGCCATTTCCTTCTCTGGAAAACCTCATTACTAACAAATAAATCTATCTATGGTCATTTATATGATCTGAAGTAATGGAAAATACACTAAAATGTTCTTCATATTTTACTAGTTTGAAATCTAGAAATTAACTAGAAACTAATTTAGAAACTAATTTAAAATTTACAAATTTCTATTGAACAAAATGTTGGGTTTACTATTTAAACTGTATTAAAATTCATTATTGCCTTTACAGTTGGTCCCGTGCTTTTTGAATGCTTGTGTGTGTGAATGAGACTATCTTTTAAAATGAACCTCCCTTGTTTATTTTGAATAAATATGATGATTAATAATAAACCCACAAAAATTTAAAATGTGTTCCTCTTTATATCAAGATGCTTATTAAAGTTCCAAACTGGAATTCCCCATCACTGGAGAAAACGGAAGGAATTATGTGTAGAGCAAATGTGCTAAAAAAGTCAAGCATCACGCGTGGCTTGAATAAATATGATGATTAATAATAAACCCACAAAAATTTAAAATGTGTTCCTCTTTATATCAAGATGCTTATTAAAGTTCCAAACTGGAATTCCCCATCACTGGAGAAAACGGAAGGAATTATGTGTAGAGCAAATGTGCTAAAAAAGTCAAGCATCACGCGTGGCTTGCTTGTAAATAAAGGCTCGTCACCCAAGACAAGCAGAATTGTGCAAGGATGGAGGCAAGCAGGCAACATCCTTCTCTTCATGAAGCTCACTAGCTCCACGCTCAAACAATATCGATGCTGAGTCTACCATGCAAGAGAGGTATTCACATTTCAGGATGTGAACGGTCCACCTTCACCAGGAAGCGTCCGCTACTTCACTACAAACCAGTCCCATTTCCTAAGTTTATGACCACTGTGTGTCTAGTCATTTTTATACATACACAGAAAAAAGGGGAAAAAATAACCAAAAAATGAAGTTTTTCAAAGTTATTTTTCAGTGCCCAGGATAAATGACAGGATGTTAGGGAAAGCAGAAGCAACACAGCAATATACCCAATACGCCCCTTTCTGTGAAATCAGGGTACCCACCCAAACCATCCGACTGCTCACTGTTTCTCAGGAGTCATAGGAACTTAACAGCATGAAACTAAGAATATGCGGAGATATTTTAAAACAAGAAGAAAACAAACAGAAAAGCAAGAGTGAAATCTGATCTTACACAATCCTTTGGGGTAATAATCTGTCCATCTTCTCTGTGGGTTGGACTCATAGACTGTGATCTGGTTTGGAATTTCGCAATGCATTGTTCCCTGTTAAGAGACCAAAACAGTCACAGTCAGAACTGGGGGAATTCAGAGGATGTGAGAGCATTAAAATCTAGGACTACCGTGTTTTTTTTATTTTGGAAATGAGATGGTTGTTTATATTAACAGTGATATTTCAATAGCAAAGGAAAAAAAAAATACAGATAATAACCACTTGTATCTCACATTTTACTTCAATTAGGTCACACAACAAATAAAATGTCACCGAAATGTCACATGCTTCCTTACAAACAAATGCTATTGTCAAGTGGGACTATAATAAACCACAGGTATTTCCCCTTTTTCTAAGAGTAGGAAGAGAAAACTTAAAGCAGACCCTCTCCAAGAAGGCAATTATTTTAAAAGGTTAGCAAGTTTTGTTGGATTCATGTTTCACATTAAGATGAAGTCTTAAAACACATAAAATAACAAAACTTTCATGTAGCTGAAAGTCTGAAAATTCAAAACCATGTCAGAAGCCACAGATGAATCAAAGTCCTAAATTTAAAAATATGCCATGTTAATTCAAGTAAAATATGATAAGCACAGCATAAATAGGAAAATGGTTTAAGTTTCCAGATGAATTTGAACAAAAAAGATTTTCCTCCAATATAAAATATACCAAATATACAAAATGCCATTCTCCATATTCTACTCTAGCCTGAAGTCTCCCATATATTTTTATTGCAGCTACTTCAGTGAAAGCTCCACGATGACAAGTATCTGTTCTCTGAATGGCTCCTTCAGGAGACACAAAATGAAAATGAGCCATTGTTGAATGAATTAAAGTCACTGGCTTTCAACTTCTAGCCATATCAGGATTTCCCTCACAAGCTGCGGGTCACACCAAGTGTTTCCAAAAGACAGAACTGTAGTTCAGAAAGACAAGGTTAAAATGAATGTGGGTTTGGGTAGTTAACACGGACAGAATAACATTCCTTAGACTAGTTACTAGGTAATTTTAAATGTCTGAAAAAAGCTGTTTTAAAGAGAGCTGTGGACTTTGTATACCCTTAATCAATAGTCCAGATATCCAAACACTTAAGAATAAATGAGAAAAAGAAACACAGTGACATTTCGAGGATAATCTCATCCACAGTGTGCCTGAGCTGATAAGAGGCTCTTCAAGCTCAGTGCGTGGGAGAGACACCTGCACGCCACACCAGGCGCTGGCTGCGCTCTAGGAAGAGGCTGCGGCTGCAGAGTCGCCCCAGTCGTCTCCGACTCTGTGCGATCCCAGGGACTGCAGCCCACCAGGCCCCCCGTCCCTGGGATTCTCCAGGCGAGAGCACTGGAGCGGGGTGCTGCTGCCTTCTCCGAAGAACAGATTAAACAATCCTAAAAACAGCTCTGCTAAAAAATTGAAAAAAAAAAAAAAAGTTTAAATATTAAAAGTAATTCTTCTCATAGAAAATATTAATGAAAAAGAGGGCTGAAACATTCATCTATTTATTACACAGGGTGCATGCGTAGACCAGCGCGTCCTCTGCAGCCGCGGGCAGCCGTCCTGAACCGGCCCAGCTCTGCGTCCCAGCGAGCGTGCCAGGGGAGCGACGGGGCCCTCTCCTGCCCTGCCCTGCCCCTTCCAGTGCCCTGCAGGGGCTGAGCGTGAAGCCGGCGCGAGCAGCCTGCCTCCGCTCCGTACGGCGCCGCGCGTGCCGGCTCGCGGGGCCTTGGGCCCGGGCCCGCCGGTGCCCGCGCGCCGCCCCCAGCCGCAGGGCCCCACAGGCGCGGCCTCGGAGCCGGAGCCAGGCGGGGGCCCGCAGCTCTCCCGCAGGCTTTTCTTCCTCTCCCCTCTGAGCCCTGAGCTCCGCGTCCAGCCTTATCGATTTTTCCGTCGTGTGCTTCCCTGCTCAATTCGGTGTGTGCCATCCGTTTCCAAATCACAAGGGGAAACTGATCACCCATCTTCTAGCACGGCTGCAGCCCTCCTGACGGCTCCTCTCAGCTCCAGCAGTCCTCTTTCTTTCCCACGCCTCTTCAGTCTGTATTGGGAGATGCAAGCTACCAAGAGCAGGTGAGATTAAGGCTGCATATTGGTGCAGGAAGTTCACTTGATCCTTCAGAGAGAGCACCACACTGTTTTGATGCTGTCTCTTATACACATCTCACACACACACAGCCCTCTCTGCAAGCCAAGACTGCGCGCCCCCGGCCCCAGGGCAGGCGAGCGAAGCGGAGAGCACGCCCGCTCCTGGCGGGGCCGCCGCGCCAAACGGGCCGAGCGCCAGGGTCACCGCGGAAACACACGGCACCCCCAGCACGGGTTCCATTCTCGCTGCTGATAATGACGCCAGATGGAAACACAACTGACCGCTACGCTGAGCTGCGGCGGCCACAGCGACGGGCCAGGGTCCCGGGGACAGGGGCGCCGCGGGCGGCGGGCGGAGCTCAGCCGCGCTCACCCGGCGCGCAGGGCGCAGGTGCGGGCCGCCGCACACAGGGGCCGCTCCAGGCGCGCGCAGAGCCGGCCGCAGCCGGCAGGGTCCCGGTGCAGCCGGGAGGGGCACCGCCGACACGGAACGCCAGCTTTCAGCGCTAGAGGGGCCCCGCCGGGAGGGCGCCACCTCACTCCCCGAGGCGGTGGGGCTGCGGGACTCGCAAAGCTTTCCCCGCCGCTTCTCCCCGCGGCTGACGCTGTGTTAGTCACTCCGTCCCGTCCACTGCGACCCCATCGACTGTCGCCCGCCAGACTCCTGTCCATGGGAGTTCCCAGGCAAGGGTACTGCAGCGGGTAGCCATTTCCTTCTCCAGGGCATCTTCCCGACCCAAGGACTGACCCCAGGTCTCCCGTATTGCAGGCGGATTCTTTACCATCTGAGCCACCAGGGAAAGGTACAATATGTCAACAGAAATCCGGAAACACCCTCCCAGCACCTCTGTTGATTCCAGACACTACAGAATCACACTTGTCACTATAAAGAGATAAGTAATGAGATGCAACATTTAAAAGTCTAAAAAAGGTCTAATTGAATGTTCTTCTGCTAAAGAAACATAATATACATAGAAAGTTTCTAAAAAGTCTTTTTAATTTGTTCTCAATGTGACTCAACTAGACATTTCAGATAGAAAAGGAAATAATCCGTGATCATAAAGATGTGCTTAAAAATGGAAACATGATTACCAAATTTTAAAACCACAATGTAAGAGAATGACAGATTATAGCGTAAAAATCAAACCAGCAAATTAGAAAACTAGTTCAAGAAATATTCTGAGAACACATAAAAAATAAAGGAATGAATATAATAAGTGAAAATGTAAGAGATAAAGAAGATAGATTCAAAATTTCTTACATCAAAATAATATAAATCCCAGAGGCTTAAATATAAACAGAAACTAGGAAAATAGTAATTAAAGAAACAGCAGTGACAATGCCAGTTAAAACTGCATTTTAACTGGAGAAGAGCCTAAAGGAATAACCTAGGACATCTCTTTTAGCTCAGACAAAAATGCAAAAAAAAAAACTAATGCCATGCTATTGCCAAAAAAGACCACAAATAAATGTTGGTGAGGATGTGGAAAAAAGGAAAACCTAATACCCTGTTGATGGGTATGTAAGTTGGTGGAGCCACTATTGAAGACTGTAAGGAAGTTTCTCAAAAAACTAAAAATAGAACTACCATCAGTTCAGTTCACTCGCTAAGTCCTGTCTGACTCTGCAACCCCATGAATCGCAGCACGCCAGGCCTCCCTGTTCATCACCATCTCCTAGAGTTCACTCAAACTCACGTCCATCAAGTTGGTGATGCCATCCAGCCATCTCATCCTCTGTCGTCCCCTTCTCCTCCTGCCCCCAATCCCTCCCAGCATCAGTCTTTTCCAATGAGTCAACTCTTTGCATGAGGTGGCCAAAGTACTGCAGTTTCAGCTTCAGCATCATTCCTTCCAAAGAAATCCCAGGGCTGATCTCCTTTAGAATGGACTGGTTGGATCTCCTTGCAGTCCAAGGGACTCTCAAGAGTCTTCTCCAACACCACAGTTCAAAAGCATCAATTCTTCGGCGCCCAGCTTTCTTCACAGTCCAACTCTTGCACCCATACATGACCACTGGAAAAACCATAGCCTTGACTAGATGGACCTTTGTTGGCAAAGTAATGTCTCTGCTTTTGAATATGCTATCTAGGTTGGTCATAACTTTTCTTCCTAGGAGCAAGTGTCTTTTAATTTCATGGCTGCAGTCACCATCTGCAGTGATTTTGGAGCCCGAAAAAGTAAAGTCTGACACTGTTTCCACTGTTTCCCCATCTATTTGCCATGAAGTGATGGGACCAGATGCCATGATCTTCGTTTTCTGAACTACCATATGATCCAGCAATTTCACTCCTGGGTATATATGCAAAGAAGATGAAAAACACTAATTCAAAAAGATACATGCATTCCAATGTTCATCAGTTCAGTTCAGTTCACTCACTCAGTTGTGTCCAACTCTGCGACCCCTTGGACTGCAGCACACCAGGCCTCCCTGTCCATCACCAACTCCCAGAGTTTACTCAAACTCATGTCCATTGAGTCAATGATGCCATCCAACCATCTCATCCTGTGTCATCCCCTTCTCCTCCTGCCTTCAAACTTTCCCAGCATCAGGGTCTCTTCAAATGTTCATAGCCCCTGGCAAATACCATTCGACTTTCTGCCTCTCTGAATTTACACTTCATTCACGTAAGTGGAATCAGACAGGATTCCTCACACTGTGACTGGCTCTCCTGCCCTAGCACGTCAACTTCGAAGTTCACCCATGTTGTAACGTGTCAGCATGCCCTTCGTTTTGGGGCTCAGTATTACACACCACATCGTGTTAGTGCACTCCTCCCCTGGGGGACTCCTGGGTGCTTCCGTCTTCTGCCTGCTGCAAATCATGGTGCTGTGCACACGTGTGCAAGCACCTGTGCAGGCCCCTGTCTTCAGTTCCTCAGGATATATGCCCAGAAGTGGGGGTTCTGGATGATATGGCTATTTTAACTTTCTTGATGAACTGCCAGTGATGTCCACCTACAGCTACGCTATTTCACATTCCCACCCACACTGCCCAAGGGCTCCAGTGTCTCCACATTCTTGCCAAACACGTAGTTTGCTCGTTTGCTTTGTAGTAGACATCCTAATAGATGTAAGGGTTTGATCTGCATTTCCAGAATGATTAGAGATCATTTCTTTGCAGAAAAGCTTGTTCAAGTCCTTTGCTCATTTTTTAATCAGGTTGTTTTTATTGTTGTGGAATTGTAAGGCTTCTTACATATTCGGGATGCCAGTCGCCTTTTCAGACAGGGGATTTGGAAATACTTTCTCCCATTCCATGGGCTGCCCTTTCACTCTGCTGACTGTCCCCTGATGCACAGAAGTTTTTAAGTTTGAGGTAGTCCAACTTATCCAAGGCCTTTGGGGTTGCTGGCTGTGCAGTACATGTCTAATAAATCAATGCCAACTCCACTGTCACGAAGCTTCCTTCGTATTTTCCTCTAAGAGTTTTGCAGGCTTAGATTTTACCTTTAGGTATTTGATCCAATTTGCATTAGATTTTGTGTGTGAAAAGGAAGAGTCCAACTTCGCTCTATTGCATGTGGGTGTCCAGTTTTGCCGCATCATTTGTTGAAGACTTGAAGACTTTTCCTACCGAATGGTCTTGGCATCTTTGTCAGCATCGCGTGCCAGTGTGTGCGCGGACGTGCTTCTGAGCTCTCCACCCAATGTGTGCGCAGGCGTGCTTCTGGGCTCTCCACCCCATGCGTGAGTGAGCGTGCTTCTGTGCGCAGGCGTGCTTCCACCCAATGCGTGCGCGGGCGTTTCTGTGTGCGGACGTGCTTCTGGGCTCTCCACCCCATGCGTGCGTGAGCGTGCTTCTGTGCGCGGGCGTGCTCTGGGCTCTCCACCCCATGCGTGTGCGGGCGTTTCTGTGCGCGAGCCTGCTCTGGGCTCTCCACCCCATGCGTGTGTGTGTAAGCGTGCTTCTGTGCGCACGCTGCTTCGGGGCTCTCCACCCAGTCTGCCCTCATGGCTGTCTACGCCTGTGCCGCACCGTTTCCTCTTCTAGTTTTATCCGATCGTGTATCTGTCCATTCATCCATATATTCCTTCAGCAAATAACTGAGTGAGCGACTGTGTTCCACGCAGAGTGACAGGGCTTAGGAATCCAGCTGAGACCAGGGTAGAGTCTCCCCCTCGGAGCTTTGTGAACAGGAACCACAGACTGATATCGGAAAACACTACAGCCCTTGACCGTTTGGGTAAGATCGTTCTGCCTTTGTATCATCTTCATAAGACATGGAGTCATAAGAAGAGAAACACTTCACTGATCGCTGCAAAATACCTAAGAACGGTGGCTTCGATACCTCTGTGGCTGGCACACTCTGGTGCCTCCTTTACCGAACTTGGGCAGAGTGCACCAAGCGTCGAAGGGGGTGCTCGGCTTTAAGGTAGTGCCCGTCCTTTGTGGGCCTCCCGGGTGGCTCAGTGGCAAAGAGCCTGCTGCCTGCACTGCAGGAAATGCAGGTTCGACCCCTGGGTCGGGGAGATTTACTGCAGAAGGAAGCG
>SJYT01051162.1:149295-210336 GCA_006410635.1 Cephalophus harveyi | reverse complement strand
TAGGAACCTGGAATGTCAGGTCCATGAATCAAGGCAAATTGGAAGTCGTCAAACAAGAGATGGCAAGAGTGAATGTCTACATTCTAGGAATCAGCGAACTAAAATGGACTGGAATGGGTGAATTTAACTCAGATGACAATTATATCTACTACTGTGGGCAGGAATCCCTTAGAAGAAATGGAGTAGCCATCATGGTCAACTAAAGAGTCCAAAATGCAGTACTTGGATGCAATCTCAAAAATGACAGAATGATCTCTGTTTGTCTCCAAGGCAAACCATAAAATATTACAGTAATCCAAGTCTATGCCCCAACCAGTAACGCTGAAGAAGCTGAAGTTGAACAGTTCTATGAAGACCTACAAGACCTTTTAGAACTAACACCCAAAACAGATGTCCTTTTCATTATAGGGGACTGGAATGCAAAAGTAGTAAGTCAAGAAACACCTGGAGTAACAGGCAAATTTGGCCTTGGAGTACAGAATGAAGCAAGGCAAAAGCTAATAGAGTTTTGCCAAGAGAACGCACTGGTCATAAAAACACTCTCTTCCAACAACACAAGAGAAGACTCTACACATGGACATCACCAGATGGCCAACACCGAAATCAGATTGATTATGTTCTTTGCAGCCAAAGATGGAGAAGCTCTATATAGTCAGCAAAAACAAGACCAGGAGCTGACTGTGGCTCAGATCATGAACTCCTTATTGCCAAATTCAGACCTAAATTGAAGAAACTGGGGAAAACCGCTAGACCATTCAGGTATGACCTAAATCAAATCCCTTATGATTATACAGTGGAAGTGAGAAATAGATAAGGGACTAGATCTGATAGACAGAGTGCCTGATGAACTATGGAATGAGGTTCGTGACATTGTACAGGAGACAGGGATCAAGACCATCCCCATGGAAAAGAAACGCAAAAAAGCAAAATGGCTGTCTGGGGAGGCCTTACAAATAGCTGTGAAAAGAAGAGAAGCAAAAAGCAAAGGAGAAAAGAAAAGATATAAGCATCTGAATGCAGAGTTCCAAAGAATAGCAAGGAGAGATAAGAAAGCCCTCCTCAGCAAAGAAATAGAGGAAATAGATCAATGCAAAGAAATAGAGGAAAACAACAGAATGGGAAAGACTAGAGATCTCTTCAAGAAAATTAGGGATATGAAGGGAACATTTTAAGACGTGCCAGATGCATGTTAAATGTGTGTGTGTGTTAATCACTCAGTCATGTATGACTCTTTGTGACCCCATGGACTGTAGCCTGCCAGGCTCCTCTGTCCATGGAATTCTCCAGATAAGAATACTGGAATGGGTTGCCATTGTCCAGGGGATCTTCCTAACACAGGGATTGAACCCGGGTCTCCTGCATTGCAGGCAATTCCTTACTATCTGAGCCACTAGGGAAGCCCCAATGTTATGTAGAGGTAGTAAAATACCCCTTTTAATTATCTTTTTGCTCAGATTCGCAGGAAGCACTGTGCCTGGGAAAGTTAAATGTTAAACCTCCTCTGTGAGCAGTGTACTGTTGCCTACCCTTGTTCAGTGGTTTGGAGGAAGTGGGAAGGAAAGAATTGCAAAACATAATATGGACATACCTGGACAGTTTCAAACAAAACCGTTTTTTTATGGTATGTGCGTTTTGTTTTGCTTAGTATATATAACGGACAAATGAGTCCTAATTTTGCAACATCTAGTCTCTAGATATTAAAGAGGTTGCCACCGTATGACAAAGTAGGTGGTAAGATTAGCACATTTTGTACACTTAGTGTTGAAATTCACAGGAAAGCTTGTCTTCTGTAATTGACTTTTGGATATGAATTTTCAACCACCTCTAATCTCTACACATGCCTGAACTTGCCCACTGGACTGGTGGTGAAGAGAAGGAAGTGAAAGAAGGAATGGTCGTGTTTAGAAGATACTCAGATTATAACCATTGCTACATGTGTGCGATTTTATTTAACAAAAATGTGTACATAGTGTACAAGTGGACATAGTGGACAAATAAACTATTATATGAAATATCTGGTCTCTCTAGATATTTAGAAGTGCTTGACGCATTTAAAAATGCTATTAAATAACTTCATATAAATAGCTGTTAAAAACTGATGGGAAATACTGTCTTTGGAAATGGAATTGTTAAACCTCTTCTCTGAACAGTATACTCTGTGGGTATACTGTTTTTGTTGGGTTGAGGGAGGTGGGAGGGAAGATTGCAAAAGATACTTTGCTAGTGGGTGCTAGATTTCAGCTTACCGTTGCTCTATATGCTAAATGCATTTCATTTAACTTTACTGTATACATTAGGTGTATACTGGACAAATGGGTCCCGATTTTAAAATATCTAGTTTCTAGATTGAGGTTGCCAAGGTATGACAAAAGTAGAGTTAGTAATCTAACACATTTTGTACACTTTGTGTTAAAATTTACTGAAAGGCCATCTTCTGAAAAAGACCTTGGAAATGAAATTATAAATCACATCTAGGTGATACATGTGCCTGTACTTGCCCACTTTTGAACAGATGGTGAAAAGGAAGAATTGGGAGAAATGAAGGGAGATAGACTAGAATGTTCCTTTGTAGAAGACACTTTTGGATATAGCTATTGTTACATGTGTGTAGTTTATTCAACACTATTGTGTATATTGGAGAAGGAGATGGCAACTCACTCCAGTGTTCTTGCCTGGAGAATCCCAGGGACGGGGGAGCCAGGCGGGCTGCCATCTATGGGGTCACACAGAGTCGGGCATGACTGAAGTGACTTAGCAGCATTGTGTATATAGTGGACAAACTTAAGTCCTTATTTGAAACATCTAGTCTTTCTAGATGTTTAGAAGAGCACAAGTTATGTTAAAAGCACAAGTTATGTTATAGAGGTAGTGAAATAACATATTTTGCATATATATATCCTTTTGTTAAAATTAATATGAAATACTATTAGAGATGGAATGATTAAAATGATCAAACCGTCTCTCTGAGCAGTACATATTATTTTATTTGTGCTGATTCAGGGGGAAAGAAGAAAGTGCATATCAGTATGTTTATAATTAGGCAAGATTAACCATTGTCACTTATGTGTCTGCATTTTGTTTTACTTTAGCTGTGTATATAATGTTCATAAGGACTTCCCCATAAGGAACAAGCACCCAAATTTATAGCATCTAGTCTTCCTAGATGTTAAAGAAGTTTCCAGTGTTATTTGCTAATTTTTTGTTTCCAGACAAAATTAGCAAATAAATACAGTGTGTACACTTCATGTTAAAATTCATAGGAAAGACTTCTGAAAACAAACAACTGGTAGGAGTGAAATTGGTAAAATCCCCTCTAAGCATTACAGAAGCTTATTAGACTTGTCCACCGGGTTGATAAGATGAGAAGTGAAAGGGCTCTCGGCCAGAGTGTTCCTTTTAGATGGCACTCTGAGACTAGCTTTTGTGTGCAGTTTATTCAGTGCCATTACATGTATGTATAGTAGACAAACTTAAATTCTTGTTTGAAACATCTAGCCTTTCTAGATGTATAAAAGTACACAATGTATTTTGAAAATAGAGAGTTAAAGCATCAGCTTCCAAGTATCTTTTTTCTGTTAATTCATAGGAATGGCTGTGTTTGGGGGAGTGGAATTGTTAAACGTGCATTTTGGAGAGTAAGCTGACTGTTCACTGTGTGGCGGGGACGTGGGGGCTGAACAGGAAAGAAATGCAGAGAGAAGGGTTCGGTGCCCATCAGTCTTTAGACTGGTTCAGATTGTCCAGCCATTGTTCTGTTAGTTACTATCACCGTGTATTAAACAGCAAGCAAGTCCTACTCCTGGAGGACGAGCGGAGACTGAGGCAGGGTAGAGCTGAAGCACTCCAGCCAACAGCCAGCCCACTCTGAGAACTGGAGCAGCTTAGCAGGTTCAGGGCTGACCACACACACGGGAGGCAATCAAGACCAGAACAAGCCAGGACAGCCCAGGTAGAAGTACTGCCCCACTGAATTAGCACCAAAGAAATGGTTTAAGTTGCTTTGTTTGGGGATGGTTTGTTACACAGCAATAGCTAACTGACACACAAAAATATATGTAGAAATAATTCAAATGATATTTTAAAATCCATGTCAGCCTTTTAAATAGCAGTTATTTATGAAACATTTTTATCTCACAGAAGACACTAAATGATCATTTAGCATATAGTATAATTATTTAAACAATTTCTTTTGTTTCATGTAACTTTTATATATTTCAAATTCGCAATAAATGTGTTGAATTGAACAGGACCAAAAAAATAAGCAAGTCTAATGCCCAAAGTATATTAAAAGTAGAGGTAATAAACTAACCCCTCACTAAATGCCCTTTTGTTGGTATTTCGGAAGAGCCATGTCTTCTGGGAGTGTCTATGTTAATCCACCTCTTGGAGCTAGGTGTACTCCAGTACTTTGTCTCTGAGATGCTGGAAGCGGGGTAAGAGGAAGGCTGAGGGGAGGACTTCTTGGCTAATATCTGTATATCTAGAAGACAGCTTTGTGCATTTTCGTAAAGTACCTATGTTTATTGTGGACAAGTTCATTATTTATTTTGCAACATCTAGGCTTTTTAGAGGGCTTCTCTGGTAGCTCAGCTGGTAAAGAGTCCACCTGCAATGCAGGAGACCTGGGTACAATCCTTGGGTGGGGAAGAGCCCCTGGAGAAGGGATAAGAACGTCCTGAGGTGAAAATGTATGATAAAAAATAGAGCTAGCGAATTAACCAATTTTTAAATACCTGTGTTATAACTGATAAAAACATAAAGCAACATCTTGGACATGGAAGTGTTAAACCATCAGGACTTGATCATTTAGTTGGCAGCAGAGGGGCAGAAGGACATATAAAGGGAGGGCTGTTTTGGACATGTTCATGTTTCTATTTTGATGGTAACCTTGATGTGTGTGCATGTCTTGGCTATACTATAGGAATGCATTGTTAAGTAATCCCATGGAGACATACCTCTTTGCTAATACTTGAACAGTTTATATCAGATAATGAATCCTCTTAGAAGCATTATACTTTGTGTACCCTGTTGCTTTGCATCTCAGTTTTGATTGAACATTAAGTGAAAGTAGTATTTTACTTATGATTCTTTATCTAGAGACCCAGTGCCAATTTTGTCTTTTCTGAAATTTTTGTCACCAAAAAGGCATGATTACATTTTTTTCCTCCCAGATTGAGTTGGTATAGTGTATTCCTGATTATCAAAATACTCATAGCTTTGGGACTTTGAAATGTTAAACATTCATGATGTGTGGAAAAAGCATGATACATACCATATGATCTTAATTACATAAAAATGGACACTTAGTTGTGAAAATACACAACTGAAATCTAGAAGGACACATCAAATGGTCAACTGCTTGTGATCATAGATGACTTTGCTTTTTGCTTCTTGTGTTTTTTTGTTTGTTTGTTTCCTATTATGTACATGTTAACTTTTAAGAAATAAATGTTATTTTATATAAAAAGGAATATTTCTTTTGAGCCAAGGGATACCAAAGTCACAAGCCAGTGAGATCAAATGATTCATCTATTAGGACATGGATTCAATCACTGTTAATAAAGACAAAAATAAAATGACAATGCAAAGAAATAGAGAAAACCAATAGAATGGGGAAGACTAGAGACCTCTTCAAGAAAATTAGAGATATCAAGGGAACATTTCATGCAAAGATGGAGTCAATAAAGGAGAGAAATGGTATAGTCCTAACAGAAGTAGAAGATATTAAGAAGAGGTGGCAAGAATACACAGAAGAACTGTACAAAAAAAATCTTCATGACCCAGATAATCACAGCAGTGTGATCACTCACCTAGAGCCAGACATCCTGTAATGTGGAGTCAAGTGAGCCTTAGGAAGCGTCACTACAAACAAAGTGAGTGGAGGTGATGGAATTCCAGTTGAGCTGTTTCAGATCCTAAAAGATGATGTTGTGTAAGTGCTGCACTCAATATGTTAGCAAATTTGGAAAACTCAGCAGTAGCCACAGGACTGGAAAAGGTCAGTTTTCATTCCAATCCCAAAAAGAGGCAATGTCAAAGAATGCTCAATCTACTACACAATTGCACTCATCTCACACACTAGTAAATTAATGCTCAAAATTCTCCAAGCCAGGCTTCAGCAATATGTGAATTATGAACTCCAGATGTCCAAGCTGATTTTAGAAAAGGCAGAGGAACCAGAGATCAAATTGCCAACATCATCATAAGAGGCAATGTCAAAGAATGCTCAATCTACTACACAATTGCACTCATCTCACACACTAGTAAATTAATGCTCAAAATTCTCCAAGCCAGGCTTCAGCAATATGTGAATTATGAACTCCAGATGTCCAAGCTGATTTTAGAAAAGGCAGAGGAACCAGAGATCAAATTGCCAACATCATCAAAAAAGCAAGAGAGCTCCAGAAAAATATCTATTTCTGATTTATTGATTATGCCAAAGCCTTTGACTGTGTGGATCACAATAAACTGTGGAAAATTCTGAAAGAGATGGGAATACTAGACCACCTGACCTGCCTCTTGAGAAACCTATATGCAGGTCAGGATGCAACAGTTAGAACTGGACATGGAACAACAGACTGGTTCCAAATCGGGAAAGGAGTACGTCAAGGCTGTATATTGTCACCCTGCTTGTTTAACTTATATGCAGAGTACATCTAGAGAAATGCGGGGCTGGAAGAAACACAAGCTGGAATCAAGATTGCCGGGAGAAATATCAATAACCTCAGATATGCAGATGACACCACCCTTATGGCAGAAAGTGAAGAGGAATTAAAAAGCCTCTTGATGAAAGTGAAAGAGGAGAGTGAAAAAGTTGGTTTAAAACTCAACATTCAGAAAACTAAGATCATGGCATCCAGTCCCATCACTTCATGGCAAATAGATGGGGAAATAGTGAGAGACTTTATTTTGGGGGGTTCCAAAATCAATGCAGATGGTGATTGCAGCCATGAAATTAAAAGACGCTTACTCCTTGGAAGGAAACTTATGACCAACCTAGAGAGCATATTCAAAAGCAGAGATATTACTTTGTCAACAAAGGTCCGTCTAGTCAAGGCTATGGTTTTTCCAGTGGTCATGTATGGATGTGAGAGTTGGACTGTAAAGAAAACTGAGCACCGAAGAATTGATACTTTTGAACTGTGGTGTTGGAGAAGACTCTCGAGAATCCCTTGGACTGCAAGGAGGTCCAACCAGTCCATCCTAAAGGAAATCAGTCCTGAATATTCATTGGAAGGACTGATGCTGAAGCTGAAACTCCAATACTTTGGCCACCTGATGCGAAGAGCTGACTCGTTTGAAAAGACCCTGATGGTGGGAAAGATTGAGGGTGGGAGGAGAAGGGGGTGACGGAGGATGAGATGGCTGGATGGCACCACAGACTTGATGGACATGGCTTTGGGTAAACTCCGGGAGCTGGTGATGGACAGGGAGGCCTGGCATGCTACGGTTCATGGGGTCCAAAGAGTCGGACACGACTGAGCAATTGAACTGAACTGAACTGAATGTCCTTGTGACAAACATTCTGTTAAATATTTTTATTGCATTTACTGATAATATGTCAGGCATTGTGCCAACAGCTTTATACGAACTATCTCATTGAACCTCATAGCAACTCTATGGGGTAATTTCTGATGTTTCTCAATTTTAAAAATTTAATTATTTAGTATAATTGGAGGCTGATTACTGTACAATATTGTGGTTTTTGCTATACACTGACATGAATCATTTTTACACCTAAGGAAAGGAGGTATGGAAAGTTCTCTCATAGCTAGCAGATGTCAGAGCATAATTTGAACTTGAACCCTAAAGCCTTGCTTCTTTCTGGGATGCTCTTCAGCACCACAAAGCTGGGCATGGGCAAGTGCGCCCACAGCAGGATGAAGTCAGGGTGAAGTCGGGGACTGGGCTGAGTCACTGAAATGGTGCAGGCTTTTCAGTGGCATGCCTGGCACTTAGACCTGGGAGGAAGCTCGGCTGGAGGCAGCAGCTCAGTGTGACACCTAACCTGATGGGTGTCTATCAGGTGAAGTGATAATGGATTCCAGAGCAGGCCAGGATACTGGAGTGGGTAGCCTTTCCCTTCTCCAGGGATCTTCCCAACCCAGGGATTAAACTCAGGTCTCCCGCAATCCAGGCGGATTCTTTACCAGGTGAGCCACCAGGGATGCCTTATAGCGAGTGCTGTGTCTTCCCCAGATTCACGTGTTGAAACCCTAATCCCAGCATGATGGAGGGGCTTTTGGGAGGTGCTATGGTCACGAGGGCAGAGCCCCCAAGGTGAGATTAGTGTCCTTAGAAGAGACCTGAGAGAGCTTGGTTCTCTGCCCTGCACCAGGTGAGGATTCAAGGAGAAGACAGTCACGTGCACATCAGAAGGTGAGCCCTCACCAAGAACTGACCTGCCGGCCGGCACCTTGATCTTGGACTTCCCAGACTTCAAACCTGAGACACACAGGGTCTGTGACTTCAGCCTCCCAGTCCGTGGTAGTTTGTTATAGCCCCCCGAGTCGACCAAGACAAGGGCATCAAAGACATGGCAGAGACCAAACAATACTCCTTCCAGAGAAAGGGGATGAAAGGGCTCCATCTGGCAGGTTAATTGCATCTTGACGAACTGCAGCTTTTGGCTGAGCCACACTGACGTCTGACTCCTGGGAGAGCTCTGGCCAGAGAGCCTGTTACCTTGAGGCGTGTCTATCACACCTTCTGTCCTCGTATGGCCCACACAGCACGGGCCAGGGCTGCCGTTGGGACTTAAAGCGAAGACAGCTTTCAGCAAGCGGCACCTTCAAATGCAGAGGGAAGGCCCCCTTGCTGCTCCTATCAGTAAGCGGTCCACACAGACCCCTATGAATACCAAGGAAAAAATACTTAGTGTGCTGCTTCTAGAGCTGGTACACCTGATAACAATCATGGGAACTGATCTAAGAGTAAGAATTCTGGAGTCTCCACTCAGGGGGAAACTGAACCTCCACAGGGTTCAAATGAGCCTGGAAGCATCCCGCTTGCCTGTCTGCTTCTGCTGAAGGTGGCTGTCCTCTTGCTCTCGGCACACTCAGCCAGCCCCTGCTTCCCCCACGTGGCCGTCACCCTCTTCATTATGGGCTGCAGTTAGTAGCTGCCTGCGTGCTCGCCCCCTTCCCAGCCGCAGGTGATGAGCCCACCTGGTGTGAATTCTCCCAACACCGGGAAGCCCCCTCCTCCCCCAGAAGCACAGATGCGGCCCCTCGTCCCCTCCAGCTGTCACACTCAATGGACACGTTGCTCCCGAACCAACACCCTGTGTATTAACCAGTGATGTCCCTGGCTGGCTTTTGGCTTTTTCTTTGGTCTCAAGACTGGGCAACTGCACGGTGTGCAGGCCTGTGGAGTGCAGCCAAACAGTCTCCCTTTTTTTCTGCTAGACTCAAAGTGTCTTGCCTTTCCAGTGGCTCATATGCCTTTAGTGTAGAAGCTGCCAGCTGAATATACTTAGAAATAAGTCACTTTCAATCGGGTTTAAGAATCATAGAAACCAGGCCCCAGAGGTTTTTCCAATAAGCCTGGAACCTCATATTTGCCAGTATGTATTCCGGCCTGTGGAAACAGTTCAAGGTGGGGTAGAAAAGATATTTTCTTCTACTCTGTTCCTGACTGGCTAGAGAGAGATGAAAGATCAAAAGAGACACACTCCTTTTACAGCTGGAATTAGGAAAGGGACTCGTGAGTAAATCACAGAAGCAGCCCAGGATGCAGAAGATATTTGGCAGAGGATCAGATCTCCAAGAGCCACAAGTGGCTCCCCAGAAAGCCCATGGTAGGGTGCTGTTGAGAGATGGGGTGCTATGAGGGTTTATTAATACCATTCATTAAGAATATCAATCAAGTGTTCCAAAAATTTAGGTGGGAAGCTCTCAGCCCCATTAGAATCTCAATGCCCAGGCTACAAATGGATCAACTAAGTAAAAACCACTGTGGGTGGAACTTCAGTCTTTAAACCTGTCTTTAAAAATCTCTCCAGTGGATCCCAAGTTACAGCCAAAATTGAGAACTGCTGATGTAGGCAGGATGGAGAAAGACAGATCAAAAAGAACAGGACGTATTACTTCCAGCATTATTAAGTGAGTTTCAGAGTGCAAGAAACTCTGGGTGGAAGTATTGACCATCTAAAAGGGAACCTGCCCAGGTTCAGGTGAGACCAGGCAGACCCCTGAGAGCAGCAGGTAACAAAATTATCCAGCCCTGGAGAAGAAATCTCTCAGTGCTCAGGAGCATTCACATCATGGAGCTTTTCAGGAGACACATAATTTACTGACTTCATCTCTCCATGGTAGTGCTACATAATGCAGAATCTGGAGAAGGCTGTCAAACATGAGGAGTTAAAGAAATGAAGACAACCTCTTTTTTTTAAAATTGAAGTTTAGTTGACTTCCAATGCTGTACTATATGTATATATTACATATACATATATATATATTACATATACATATATATAACATATATATATATGTAAAGAATCCGCCTGCAATGCAGGAGACCCCAGTTCAATTCCTGGGTCAGGAAGTTTCCTGGAGAAGGGATGGACTACCCACTCCATTGTTCTTGGGCTTCCCTGGTGGCTCAGACAGTAAAGAATCCACCTGCAATGTGGGAGACCTGGGTTCGATCCCTGGGTTGGGAAGAGCCCCTGGCGGAGGGCATGGCAACCCACTCCTGTATTCTTGCCTGAAGAATCCCATGGTCAGAGGAGCCTGGCGAGCTACAGTCCACGGGGTTGGAAAGAGTTGGACACGACTGAGCAACTAAGCACAGCACCCAGCACAGCACACACATATAATGAACTGTGATGGAAAGAAAAATTACATATATTCAATATAGGATATTGACTATAGTACCCTATGCATTTCAGTAAGATTTTATTGTTTATCTATTTTTGCATATAGCCATTTTTGCCTTTTTTAATACTATTCTTAATTATTCTTAATACTATTCTTAATTTTTTAATACTATTCTTAATTATTCTTAATACTATTCTTAATTCTTTTTTAATACTATTCTTTGGCTGAGCGCCGAAGAATTGATGCTTTTGAAGTGTGGTGTTGGAGAAGACTCTTGAGAGTCCCTTGGACTGCAAGAAGATATGAACAGGGAGGCCTGGCGTGCTGCGATTCATGGGGTCGCAAAGAGTCGGACACGACTGAGCGACTGAACTGAATACTATTCATAGGGTCCTCATGGCAAGAATACTGCAGTGGTTTGCCATTCCCTTCTCCAGTGGCCCATGTTTTGTCAAAGAGGAGAGTGAAAAAGCCTGCTTAAAACTCAGTATTAAAATAGCTAAGATCATGGCATCCAGTTCCATCACTTCATGGCAAATAGAAGGGGAAAAGTTGGAAGCAGTGACAGATTTTCGCTTCTTGGGCTCTAAAATCACTGCAGATGGTGACTGCGGCCATAAAATTAGAAGACAATTGCTTCTTGAAAGGAAAGCTAAAACAAACCTAGACAGTGTATTAAAAAGCAGAGTCATCATTTTGCTGACAAAGATCCATATAATTAAAGCCATGGTCTTTCCCACAGTCATGTATAGAAGTGAGAGTTGGACCATAAAGAAAGCTGAGTGCCAAAGAATTGATTTCTAAAACAAACCTAGACAGTGTATTAAAAAGCAGAGTCATCATTTTGCTGACAAAGATCCATATAATTAAAGCCATGGTCTTTCCCACAGTCATGTATAGAAGTGAGAGTTGGACCATAAAGAAAGCTGAGTGCCAAAGAATTGATTCTTTTGAACTGTGGTGCTGGAGAAGACTCTTGAGAGTCCCTTGAACTGCAAGGAGATCAAACCAGTCAATCCTAAAGGAAATCAACCCTGAATACTCATTGGAAGGACTGATGCTGTAGTTGAAACTCCAATACTTTGGCCACCTGATGAGGAGAGCTGATTCATTGGGAAAGATGTTGATACTGGGAAAGATTAAAGGCAGAAGGAAAAGAGGGTTGACAGAGGATGAGATGGTTAGATGGCATCACCAATTCAATGGACATGAACTTGGGCAAACTCCAGGAGATGGTGAGGGACAGGGAGGCCTGGCATGCTGCAGTCCATGGGGTTGCAAAGAGTCAGACACGACTTAGTGACAACATACAGCAGTTTGAGCCTGCTAATTCCAAAGTCCTAATTTATCCCTACCCTCTTTATCCTTTAGTACATAAGTTTGTTTTCTACATCTGTCTGTTTCTGATGGGTAAATAAGTTCATTTGTGTCCTACTTTAGATTCCACATACAAGTGATATTATATGGTATTTGTTTTTCTCTTTCTAAGTTCACTTAGAATGAGAATCTCGAAATCCTTTCATGTTGCTGCAAATGGCATTATTTCCTTCCATTGTATACATGTACCACTTTTTAATCCATTCATCTGTGGATAAACATTTAGGGTGTTTCCATGTATAGGTTATTGCGAAAAAGTGCTATTATGAACATAGGGACACATGTATCTTGTTTAATTAGTTTCATCCAGATATATGCTCAGGAGTGGGCTTGCTGGATCATATGGTAATTTTGTTTACCTCTTTAAGGAACCTCCATACTGTTTTCCAAAGTGGCTGCTCCAGCTTACATTCCCACCCACAGTGCAAGAGGGTTTCATTTTCTCCACACCCTCTCCAGCATTTGTTATTTGTAGATTTTTAAATTATGGCCATTCTAACCAGTGTGAGGCGGTACCTCATTGTAGTTTTGATTTGCATTTCTCTAATAACTAGTGATGTTGAGCATCTTTTCATGGACATGTTGGCCATCTGGATAGCTCCTTCAGAGAAATGTCAGTTTAGACCTTCTGCCCATTTTTTGATTGGATTGTTTGCTTTTCTGTTGTTGAGTTGTATCAGCTGTTTATATAATTAGGAAACTAAGCCCTTGTCAGTCGCATAGTTTGGAAATATTTTCTCCTAGCTCATAGGCTGTCCTTTCATTTTGTTGATGGTTTCCTTTGCTGTACCAAAGCTTACAAGTTTGAGTAGGTCCCATTTGATTATTTTCGTTGTTATGTCTATTGCCTTGGGAGACCAACCTAAGAAAACTGCTATAACTTCTGTTGGAGAATGTTCTGCCTGTGTTCTATTCTGGGAGTTCACTCGTGCATTCTTCTGCATTTTGTTATTTATTGACTTTAGCTTGGCTATTGTCTCAGCATGTGGATTTTCTAATCTTAATTGGCTCCTCTTTATAATTTCTAGTTCCTTGCTAAGTGATCTGCATTTGTGCTGATAACCTCTTTTATTTCCTTCAGTATTTTTACTGTCTCCTTTTTGAACTCATGATCTGGTAGACTGGAGAGGTCTGTTTCACTGTTTGATCTTTCAGGAGACTTCTCTTGTTATTCTAATTGGGAGTGGCTCCTCTGTTGCTTCATTTTACTTATGTTTCTCTGACTCTATAAATTACAAAGAAACTGTTATCTACTGTGGTCTTGAAGGGTTGTTTTTATCTGGGAGCCTTCCTGTCTAGTCCACGTAAGCTTAATATTTTGGGTGCAAGGGCTGTTTTTAGCATGAATGCCCGCCATGTATTTCCTCAGGACATGCAGGCCCATCTCCCCTTAAATAGGAAGTGTGATTGGTGTTGTGATCAGAAACTGCACTGGAGGTTCAGCAACACCTCCTGTTTGCTCTGTGGTTGTTACAGCCCTGCCAGGGGCCAGGTCTGCTCCCCAGTTGTTGGAATAGAAGCCTTAGATCTGTTTCTAAGGGTGTGGTATGAGGTGGGTTGAAAGAGAGTGAGAATTTGTCAACAGGTTGATGTACTCTTGATGTATCTGTGAGAGTAGGTGAGCTCCATATCCTTATTCTGCTTCCTGATCTCTGCTTCCTCAAAAGCGTCTTTACAGCCAGTATAAGGATAAGAACTAACCTTAGGTGAAGATGGAGACTGTAAAGGAGAAAGGAGTGGGGAAATGAAACATAATGGGATATCCCACTTGTACAGAGAAAGGCGTAATCTGAAGAAGGGGGCCATATGTCTCTGTTGCCACTGAGGCTGGTAAGCTCTTCAAGGCCAGGAGTAGTCACAGGCTGGGTCAAAACAGCCAACAAGCACATAAAGAGATGCTCAAGATTACTAAACTTCAGGGAAACACAAGTTAAAACTGCAGTGAGAAATCACCTCACACCAACTAGGATGGCTATTATCAAAAGCAAAACAAAAAATAACAAAACAGAAAATAGCAGATGTTGGCAAGAATGAGGAGGAATTGTAATCCTTATGCACTATAGAATGGAATAAAAAGGTGTAACCACTACAGAACACAGTATAGAATTTCCTCAAAAAATTAAAAGCAGAGCTACCATATGATCTAGGAGTTCAACTTCTGAGTATTGACTCAAAAGGAATTGAAAATGAAATCCCAGAAAAAAAAAAATCTGTATATCCCTTTTTATACCAGCATTACTGACAAGAGCCAAAAAATGGAAGCAACCCAGCTGTTCACTGGTGGATGAATGGATAAACAAAATGTGGTCTATACATACAATGGAATATTATTTGGCCTGAAAAAAGAAGGAAATTCTGACATAAACTATGACACGGATGAGCCTTGTGGACAGTATGCTAAGTGAAATAAACTCGTCACAAAAAGACAAATATTGTAATTCCACTTATACTTATGAGGTATCCAGAGTAACCAGAGTAGTCAAAATTACGGAAACAAAGTAGAATGGAGGTGGCCAGGGATTGGGGGAAGAACGATACAAAAAAGATCTTGATGACCCAGATAACCACGATGGTGTGATCACTCACCTAGATATTCTGGAATGCAAAGTAAAGTAGGGCTTAGGAAACATCATTACGAACAAAGCTAGTGGAGGTGATGGAATTCCAGTTGAGCTATTTCAAATCCTAAAAGATTATGCTGTTAAAGTGCTTCATTCAATATGCCAGTAAATTTGGAAAACTCAACAGTGGCCACAGGACTGGAAAAGGTCAGTTTTCATGCCAATCCCAAAGAAAGGCAATGTCAAAGAATGCTCAAACTACCACACAATTGCACTCATCTCACATGCTAGTAAAATAATGCTCAAAACTCTCCAAGCCAGGCTTCAACAGTACATGAACCATGAATTTCCAGATGTTCAAACTGGATTTAGCAAAGACAGAGCAACAAAAGACCAAATTGCCAAAATCTGTTGGATCATTGAAAAAGCAAGAGAGTTCCAGAAAAACATCTACTTCTGCTTTATTGACTATCCCAAAGCCTTTGACTGTGTGAATCACAGTCCACAGACTGTGGAAAATTCTTCAAGAGATGGGAATACCAGACCACCTGACCTGCCTCCTTAGACACCTGTGTGCACGTCAGGAAGCAAGTTAGAACTGGACATGGAACAATAGACTGGTTCCAAATCGGGAAAGGAGTACGTCAAGGCTGTATATTGTCACCCTGCTTATTTAACTTATATGCAGAGTACATCATGAGAAATGCCAGGCTGGGTAAACACAAGCTGGAATCAAGATTTCTGGGAGAAATATCAATAACCTCAGATATGCAGATGACACCACCCTTATGGCAGAAAGTGAAGAGAAACTAAAAAGCCTCTTGATGAAAGTGAAAGTGGAGAGTGAAAAAGTTGGCTTAAAGCTTAACATTCAGAAAACTAAGATCATGGCATCCAGTCCCAACACTTCATGGCAAATAGACGGGGAAACAGTGGAAACAGTGAGAGACTTTATTTTTTTGAGCTCCAAAATCACCACAGATGGTGACTGCAGCCATGAAATCAAAAGACACTTGCTCCTTGGAAGAAAAGCTATGATCAACCTAGACAGCATATTAAGAAGCAGAGACATTACTTTGCCAACAAAGGTCCATCTAGTCAAAGGTATGGTTTTTCTAGTGGTCATATATGGATGTGAGAGTTGGACTCTAAAGAAAGCTGAGCACTGAAGAATTGATGCTTTTGAACTGTGGTGTTGGAGAAGATTCTTGAGGGTCCCTTGGACAGCAAGGAGATCCAACCAGTCCATCCTAAAGGAGATAAGTCCTGAATATTCATTGGAAGGACTAATGCTGAAACTGAAACTTCAATACTTTGGCCACCTGATGTGAAGAACTGACTCATTGGAAAAGACCCTGATGCTGGGAAAGACTGAAGGCAGGAGAAGGGGACAATAGAGGATGAGATGGTTGGATGGCATCACCGACTTGATGGACACGAGTTTGAGTAAGCTCTGGGTGTTGGTGATGTACAGGGAGGCCTGGCATGATGCAGTCCAAGGGGTAGCAAAGAGTAGGACATGAGTGAGTGACTGAACTGACTGGAGGAAGAGTATGGAATTTAATTCTGTACCAATTTTATTTGATACAGAGTTTCAGTTTTGCAAGATGAAAAGACTTCTGGAAATTGCCCAACAATGTGACTATAATTAACCATTTTTTAAATGCATAGGTCAGAATTTATTCATTGTAAATAAATTCTGTTATGTGTATTTTGTCCCATTAAATGTATACACATGAACAGATATTTCTAGGTAAAAATAGAGAACAGTAGTGCAGTTTATATCATATATAAATATCTTTAAGAAAGTGGGGTACATTTTAGGATAATCTCCTTTATGTCATGGTTTATATATACACAAATATAGATAGACAGACACATGAACACATCTATATCAAGAACCATTAGAAGAATAAATGGGAAACTAATAAAATGGGATGGGGGGCAGTGGGACTGAGATTTCTTATGTTCACCTTTTTATAGTTTTAACTTTTGAATCATGTAAATATATTGACTATTAAAAATAAAGATATTTTTTAAAGTTAAGAAACAAAGCTGTATGAGCTGTTTGTATATTTTGAAGATTAATTCCTTGTCTATTGCATCATTTGTAAATATTCTCTCCCATTCTGTGGGCTGTCTTTTCTTTTTGTTTATGGTTTCTTTTGCTATCAAAGGCTTTTAAGTTTAATTAGGTCCCATTTATTTATTTCTGTGTTTATTTCCATTACTCTAGGAGACAGATCCAAGAAGATATTGCTGCAGTTTATGAAGAGAATATTCTGCTTGTTTTCCTCTAAGACTTTTAGACTGTCCAGATTTACATTTAAGTATTTAATCCATTTTGAATATTTTTGTGTGTATATGGTGTTAGGGAGTGTTCTAATTTTGGTCATTTACAGATTGCTGTCCAGTTTTCCCAGCACCATTTTTTTAAGAGATTGTCTTTCCTCCACTATATATTCTTCCCTCCTTTGTCATAGATTAGGTGCCATAGTTGCATGGGTTTATCTCTGGGCTTTCTATTGTGTTCCACTGATCTATATTTCTGCTATGGTGCAAGTACCATACTGTTTTAATGACTGTAGCTTTGCACTATGGTCTAAAGTCAGGGAGCCTGCTTCCTCTGTTCCATTTTTCTTTATCAAGATTGTATTGGCTCATGTTGATGTATGGCAGAAACCAGAACAACACTGTAAAGCAATTATCCTTCAATTAAAAATAATATTTTTAAAGAAGATTATATTGGCTACCCAGAATCGTTTGTGTTTCCATATATATTAAAAAAATTTTTTTTCTAGTTCTATGAAAAGTGACATTGATATTTTGATAGGGATTGCATTGAATCTGTGGATTCCCTTGTCTAGCATAGTCATTTTGACAATATTGATTCTTCCAACCTAGGAACATGATATATCTTCCCATGTATTTCTGTCATCTTGGATTTTTTTCCTCATTGTCTTATAGTTTTCAGAGTACAGGTCTTTTGCCTCCTTAAGTAAGTTTATTCCTAGGCATATTATTCTTTTTGATGTGATGCTAAATGGGAATTTTCCTTTCTGATTTTTCATTCTTAGTGTATAGAAATGCAAGAGTTTCCTGTATATTAATTTTTATCCTGCAACTTTATGAAGTTCATTTTTGAACTCTAGTAGTTTTCTGGATTTGATACGTATAGTATCATGTCATCTACACACAGTGACAGTTTTACTTCTCTTTTTCCAATTTGAATCATTTTCTTTCTTTTTTTTTTTTCTCTGATGGCCATGGCTAGGACTTCCAAAACTATACTGAATAAAAGTGGTGAGAGTGGACATCCTTGCCTTGTTCCTGATCTTAGAGAAAATGTTTTCAGTTTTTCACCATTGGGTGTGATGTTTGCTTTGGGTTTTTCATGTATGACCTTCATTATGTTAAGGTAGGTCCCTCTATACCCACTTTCTGGAGAATTTTTGTTATAAATAGGTTTTGAATTTTGTCAAAAGCTTTTTCTGCATCTATTGATAATCATATGGTTTTTATTCTTTGATCTGTCAGTGTGATATGGCATACTTACCAATTTGTGTATATTGAAAAACTCTTACATCCCTGGGAAAAATACAACTTGATCATGATGTATGATCATTTCAATGTATTGTTGGATTTGGTTAGCTAATATTTTGTTGATGATTTTTACATTGTGAGACTGGCCTGTAATCTTCTGTCTTTGTGAAAAATTTGTCTGGTTTTGGTATCAGGGTGATGATGGCCTCACAGAATGTGTTTCAAAGAGTTTCTTCCTCTGCAAATTTTTGGAAGAGTTTAATAAGTTTATGTGTTAACTCTTCTCTAAATGTTTGGTGAAATTTGCCTGTGAAGACGTGTAGTCTTGGACTTCTGTTTGTTGGGTGGTTCAAAACTACAGTTTCGATTTCAGTAGTTGCTGATTGTCTGTTGATATTTTCTGCTTCTTCCTGGCTCAGTCTTGGGAGACTGTGCCTTTCTCAGAGTTGGTCCATTTCTTCTAGTTTCTCCGTTTTGTTGGCACATGTTGCCTTCAGTAGTCTCTGATGTTCCTTTGTGTTTCTGTGGTGTTAGCTGTAGCTTTTCTGTTCTCATTCTTAATTTTATTGATATGCGTCCTCTCTCTTTTTTTCTTGATGATTCTGGCTAAAGGTTGATCAATTTTGCCTATCTTCTCAAAGAACCAGCTTTTAGTTATATTGATCTTTTTTGTTGCTTTCTTAGTCTTGATTTCCTTTATTTCTGTCTGATTTTTATGGTTTCTTTCCTTCTGCTAATTTTGTGTTTTGCTTGTTCTTCTTCTTCTAAATGATTTAGATGCAAGGTTAGGTTTTTTTATCTGAGCCTTTTCTTGCTTTCTGAGATAAGCTTTTATCCCTATAAACTTCCTTTTTAGAACTGCTTTTGTTGAGCCCAATAGGTTTTATCCTGTTTCATTTTCATTTGTTTCTAGGTTTTTTTAATTTCCTCTCTGATTTCTTCAGTGATCCATTGGTTGCTTGAGTACCATATTGTTTAGCCTCCACATGTTCATAGGATTTTTTTTTTTTTTTTTGCAGTGCTTTTTTTCCTTGTAGTTGATTTCTAGTCTCATAGCATTGCTTGATTTGATTTCAGATTTCTTAAATTTACTGAAGTTTGCTTTGTGGCCCAGTGTGTGATCTATCCTGGAGAATGTTTCATGTGCACTTGAAATGAATGCATTTTCTGCTGCTATCAGATGGAATGCGCTACAAATATCAATTAAATCTATCTGGTCTAATGCATCATTTAAGATCTGATTCCTTATTTATTTTCTAGGGGATTATCTGTCCATTGGTGTAAGTGGGGTGTTAAGATCCTCCACTACTATTTTGTTAGTGTCAATGTCTGGACACTAACATTGTCTATTTTATTTGTCTATTAATGTTTGCCTCAGATGCTCCTATGTTGGGTGCATCCATCACTTGCTTTATCTTCTTCTTGGATTGATCTCTTGATCATTATGTGTCCTTCTTTGTCTTTAGTAACAGTCTTTACTTTAAAGTCTATTTTGCCTGATATGAGTACTACTACTCCAGCTTTCTTCTGATCTCAGTTGGCATGGAATATTTTTTCTGTTCTTTCACTTTCAGTCTGTATGTGTCCCTAGATCTGAAGTGGGTCTCTTTTAGACAATATATGCACAAGTCTTTGTACATATTCAGCCAGTTATGTGTCTTTTGGTTGGACCATTCAATCCATTTACATTTAAATTAATTATCAATATGTGCATTCTTATTCCCATTTTGTTAATTGTTTCAGATTTTTTTTTAGGTCAGATTTTTTTTTAGGTCTTTTTTCTTCCTTTCCTTTTTTTCCCCCTCTTATTGCTTGATTTGATGTTTACCTTTAGTATTGCATTTGGATTCCTTTTTCTTTTTTGTGTATATGTCTATTATAGATTTTTGGTACATGGTTATCATGAGGTTTTGATATAGCAGTCCATATATATACATGTGATTATCTTAAGTTGCTGATTTCTTAATTGCAAATAAATTTCAAATATCCCGCATTTGTATTCTTCTCCACTCATGATTACTGGGTTTCGATATTGCATTTTTGTGTGGATGACTTCCTACCTTTACTGTGTGTTTGCCTTTATCAGTAAGATTTTCCATTTTGCAATTTTCTCATTTCTAGTTCTGGGCTTTTCTTTTCTGTCTAGAGAAATTCCCTTAGCATTTGTTGTAAAGCTGGTTTGGTGGTACTGAACTTCTTTATCTTTTGCTTGCCTGTAAAGTTTTTTATTTCTCCATCAAATCTGTATGAAAGTCTTGCTGGGTAGAGTATTCTTGGTTGTAGGTTTTCTCCTTTCTTCACTTTAAATACATCATTCTTTCCCTTCTGGCCTGTAATGTTTCTGATAACCTTATGAGAATTCTCTTGAATATTATTTTTTGTTTCTCCCTTATTGTTTTTAACATTTTCTCTGTTATCTTTAGTTTTTGTCAGTTTGATTATTATGTGTCTGAGCATGTTGCTCCTTGGATTAATCCTGTATGGCACTCTCAGTACTTCCTGAACCTGACTGACTACTTCGTTTCCCATGTGGGGTAAAATTTCAGCTATTTTATCTTCAATTATCTTCTCAGGCCCTTTCTCTCTCTCTTCTCCTTCTGGAACCCCTATAATGTGAATGTTGGTGCATTTGACATTATCTCAGAGATCCCTTAAACTGTCCTCATTTCTTTTAATTACCTTTTCTTTTATTCTTTTTCATGGTAGTAATTTCTACAACTCTGCCTTCCAGCTCATTTATTTATTCTTCTGCCTCATTTATTCTGCTACTAATTCCTTCTAGTTTGTTTTTCATTTCAGTTATTATGGCGCTGGGTCTTGGCCCTCTAGTGAGCTGTGCTGGGTCATGGGGAAAGTCTTGAGGTAGCTGTGGCTTCAGGAACACTTTAAGCAGCCTGTATGATGATGAATAGGGCTGTGTTCCTGCCTGTCAATTGTTTGGCCTGAGTTGTCCCAGCACTGGAGCCTACAGGCTGTTGGGTGGAGCCAAGTCTTGGTACCAAAATGCCAAACTCCAAGAGAGCCCATGCCAATGAATACTCCCCAATATCTTTCATCAGTAGCATCCTTGTCCCCAGAGTGAACCACATCCACACCCTATCTTCCCAGGGGAAACTGCAAGACCAGCAGGTAGGCCTGACACAGGCCCCAGTGACGTCACTGCTTCTGCCCCTGGTTTCAGTGTGCACAAGAGCTTATGTGTGCCCTCTAAGAGCAGAGTCCTCAGTTTCCTTCCGTCCTGCAGAGCCCCTCCAGTCAAACTCACTGCCTTCAGAGTCAAATTACCTGGGGCCTTCTCTAGATGCCAGACCCCCCAGCCTGGGGAGTCTCACATGGGCTCAGAACTCTCACACCTGTAAGAGAAGTTCTGCAATATATTTATTCTCCAGTTTGTAGGTCACCCACCTGGAGACCTGGGAATTGGTTATACTGTGAGTGTGGCCCTCCTCACTATGGTTTCTTCTCTATGTCTTTGGATGTAGAATATCTTTATTGGTAGGTTCTAGTCTTTTTTATTGATGGTGGTTCAACTGTTAGGTGTGATTTTGGTACGCTTTTGAGAGGAGGTGAGCTTAATCCTTCTAGACTTCCATCTTTGGCTAAACTCCTGAAAGTATATATATTTTTGAAATTCTTTCTCATATTGTCAGACTTTTTCAGTTTTGATCTGGGTAGGAAACATTAACAGGGTCTTATTTTAAAGGAAAGCAGGTTTATACCAGTTAAAATAGTGAAAAAGCGAGTTAAAGTTGTTCAGTCATGTCCAATTCTTTGCAACCCCATGGACTGTAGCCTGCAAGGTTCCTTGGGTCTCGAGGTCAGAATAATATAGTGGGTAACCATTCCCTTCTCCAGGGGATCTTCCCAACCCAGGAATTGAACCCAGGTCTCTCACATTGCAGGCAGATTCTTTATCGTCTGAGCCACCAGGGAAGCCCAAGAATACTGGAGTGAGTAGCCTATCCCTTCTCCTGCAGATCTTCCTGACCCAGGAATCAAACTGGGGTCTCCTGCATTGCAGGCAGATTCTTGACCAGCTGAGCTACCAGTGAACCCCTAAATAATGAAAACATTTCATATAATTGGGTGTTTTTGGCTCCCTGAAGACATCATGGCTCTGGCCCCAGCTCTCTGAAGGTATTGTTGTTTTCCTCATTGTTGTAACGTAAAAACACATCTACAGCAATATCACTACCACTAAGCATATATACAACTGCATCTTCATGCCTTGGGAATCCTGCACTCTGTCCTAGCACCCAGACCCAGTTGTTTTTATAGTCTTAACAACAGTCTCCAGTAAACATATCACCCTGCATGGGAAACCAAATTTGAAAGGGGCCTTAGTTGAACTTTTCATTGTTTGTCAATTATCAGCATGGAGCAACTTCAGGATTTCATGCAACAGATCATTAATACTATGTCCTGTAAAGCATCCATTAAGCAAGAATCCTTCTAAAGAGTTTTCTTCAGAAACATTAAGAAATATTCCAAAGCAATGGATTCATCAACTTCAAAGTAGGGCCAACTTTTAACTTATCTTCTTATGTGATTTGGAAGGTCTGCCAGAAGTTATTTATCCTAGTCCCCTTCTCTAGGGAGAATTGTTCTTATGCCACAATCTTTGGGGAACAGAACAGAAAAATACATTGGACACACTGCATCTTGGTTATGAAAATTCCAGAGCTCCTTGTGGGAACACAATCCTCCAGGTAGATGTGTTCCCAAGGATCCCCACCACCAACACGGGTTATGAAATATTAATAAGAAGCAAGTGTTTTTTTTTTTATTTTGCACTTTCCACTGTCCCCTCCCTGCTAGTGGTTGGAGAGCTGTAAGTTGATCCTGCCAAAGGAACAAGAAACAAAGAAAATGGGAAGATCATAAAAAGCCACTCTTCCCTCAAAGTCATGAGCTGTAGAGTCATTTGCTCCTCACTCCCACCCCAACACCTAGCCCAGCTCTGAACTCAAAGGAGATGGCTGCTGCAGCTGCTGCTAAGTCGCTTCAGTCATGTCTGACTCTGTGCGACCCCATAGATGGCAGCCCATCAGGCTCCCCCGTCCCTGGGATTCTCCAGGCAAGAACACTGGAGTGGGTTGCCATGGCTATGAAGATGAAATTCGGACCCCACTCTTCATGCAATCCCTACTATACAGTCTGACTCTAGGACCCTCGATAACACAACTCCATGTGATCATTAGTGTTTTTAATCATAGCACCTAGAAACACAACTGTTTCCAAATAGGTAGCCAGATTTAGCAAATAAGAACACAGGATTAAATTTGAATTCCAGATAAACAATGAATGATATTTAGTATAAGAATGCCTAATGCAATGTTTGGGACTTACTTATGCTATAATTTTTCATCATTTTTCAAATGTAGCTGGTGTCCTGCATTTTATTTGGTACCTCTTCTACCAAGATAGCCACCTTTGGTAATGGATAAAGAGTTGTTTCTCATGAAGAAATAAAGATCTACCTTCTACTCAGTGGTGGTTTTTCAGAATGTTATGTCATCCAGTTCAAGGGGATCACAATTCTACAATTCTGAATGATAATGGAAATCTAGAAAAGAATGTTTTCATAAAGGTGAAATACTAAGCTTGTTACTTTCTCTTTCTTAGGGGATAAAAAAAATATTAGAGAAATGATTAGAGAATGTTTACTTGCTGATTACTCTAGATATATTCTGTCTCTAACTTTATGGAGTTATATTCCTAAGCCTTTTGTCTTAAAATTATAAAGAGCATTCCTATAATATTCAGAGGTTTTAATAATCATTTCTCAACTATAGTAACTGTAACCTTGTGAGTATGTTTGTTTTAAGAGAGAAAATATTAGCTGTCAGAAAATTATTCGTTATTTTACTTAAAAGTTTCAGAGAGTATTTCATCAAACTTGTGATAAATAATCTGTTAATTATGATTTCACTAACTTGTTATAGTTAAAGTAAGCAGTATGTATATAAGCTGTGCAGTTTCTTTTGCAAAAATTAATTTTCTTGGAATAACTTACTTGCAGGCATTTCCATTAAAACACAACATAAAATCTCATTTTTCTACATTATGATGTCCATTTCCGATAAGGTTCTGAGCTGCATGCTGGCCCCTCACTTGCGGAAGTGGCAGGGTGCCCACATCTCATAAGGAGAGACCACAGTGGGGCAGGACGCCTCCAACTCCTCTGTGCTGGGCATTGCATTTCTATTAATGCAGTTCAAGGTCATTTACACATCATCAACTGACTACCACTAGCTGTCAACTCAAATTTATCCATAGCATAAGTAAGAGAAAAAAACTATCTTATATCCTAAATTTGGCTTTCTCATTCCTGTTTATAAAACTTGAAATTTCTGATTGTACATTAAGCCATCAGTCTTGCAGGGAAGAGTTGCTTTTGCACTCCTCTACATCTTCATCTATCTTCTATTTGTTTTTTAAACCCTCCATGATATAGAAACTCAAGCTTTGAAAAACAATTCAGGTTTAAAAACTAAAAGAGACCTGCTCCCTCCACCTCCCGGGTAGATTTATAGTATTGGACTATGTGGGGGGCAGTTCTCACCAGCAATTGTTTGGTGATGTCAGTTACTAGACAACGTGTTCGACTAGATGAGTAATCAGTCTAGTGTATCTACCTCACAGGGAGGTCATAACCCAGAGGTAACTGACAAAGATCCTGCAGTATTCTGAGCAGGAAAAAATAGATAAGATTTATTTCGCATTTTCAAACATTTATTCTAGAACACGTATAGGGTCAGGTGGGTGGCCGTTCTGATCTCAGGTGGCCTTGGCCAGCAGTGGTTTGGAGCAGGGCTTGGGTTCCCAGCCAGAGCCTGAGGCCAGGCTGCAGAAAGGAAAGCGCCAAATCCTAGCCACTAATCCAGAGGCCTGTGACAAGGGCCCTGGCCCTTCAGCTTTGCAGAAGAGAATTTCCACAAACTCAAAAAGTAGTGAAGCAGGCAAAGTATATTTTTAGAGGAAAAGGAGTACAGTATGTGTGGATAGACCCAGACTTGAAGGAGAGTCTCTGAGCTGTGACCCCCTGGCAGTTTGAATTGCTTTTATGGGGCATTTCTTCTAGGTTTCCTTTGGCCAGTCACACTGATTTGCCTGGTTCACAGTCCATATTTGGTATATCTCAGGATCTTCCCACGTGTATACATGCACCTCTTGGCCAAGATGGATTCTACTGAAGAGGTCTGTAGGTAGAGCATCCCTTGACATCACTCCCCTTTGACTTCCAAGGATCCTCTCTGTGCATGTGTAGTTGGAGAGGTCTCCTGACTTTGAGAATGAGAAATATGTGGTCTGGGCAGGGCCCAGCCTCTTTCCTTAATTGTTCTGCTAGTCTTGGAGTTTCAGTCCACTGGGAATGAATCTCCAGTTGCTTTACCCTGGGTGGGAGGTGATGGTGGGGCATCAACCTCTGGCCTCAGTTCTTTTCTAGTATTTTCCCACAAACCTGTTGGTAGATGCATGTGATATAATGTTGTAGTTCTCACATGTATAGCCATATATCCAGATTAGAAGCAGCTTTCTGTCTGGAGGATAACTCCAAAAGCAGTCTTCCATCTTAAGAGACCCAAGCACCAATGCCAAAGAGATAGGAGGGAACTCAAAGCCAAGATCACTGATTCCTGGCACAGAAGATGCACCCCTCCACCCACTTAGAACCATATTTCAGCCTAATCCTAAACAGTGTTTACATATTATCCTCTAAAGCCAAGGATTTCCTTGCAAAGCTGAGCACAAATGAGTTGTGCAGTTTGACTTAACTTCACAACGTTAAAGAGCCACATTTCTGGGTGCTTCCCAATTGGCATCGTAAATGCTTCTGCCCCTGTCTTTCTGATCTTTCCCCATAAGTAACTGTCAGGGAAGGAATGTTTGTGCAAAGTAGGTGAGTTCTATTTTTTAAAATATGTGCTTTATCTCACTCTTTTGTTATTGTTGTTGGTGGTGGTGGTGGGAGAAGCAGGATGGGGAAGAATGTATTTTCAGGACTTTTAATTTTCTAAAGCACACAAATTAGGAGCAAATAAGAAAAGAAACTGATGAATAAGATGTGGTCACAAAAAATGAATAAGATGTGGTCACAAAAAATAAATAAACCTGAAAGCTAGTGGCTGACACAACATGATACCTGTCACAGAAAGACCACAGGCTTTTGTTCAGCCAGAACTGGGTTGGAAAACATGAATCCCTCTACTTAATAGCTAGTGACCTTGGTCATGTAATTCTCAGAGCCTTGGCCTCATTAAATTCCTAACCAGCAGTTTGGGATAACTGCTTCCCCAAAGGGTTGGATGAGAATGGAAAAAACAATGGTCCCTGGCACAGAGAAACTTGCAGGAATGTCTGATTCCTGCCATCCTTTCGGGACTGTCCACAGTGTGTGGGGGCAGTCAAGAACTCCAAAATGGCGCCAATAGCTTTTGGCTTTTCTCTAGAAGTAATGAAAACAGGAAAAACCACTCTGGCCCCTGAAAGCCAATGTCCTTATATGGTATGAAAAGTGCTATCTTGATTGTTTATGGACTTTTAACAATAATTCATAGGCAAGCTGCCTCACAGCTGCTACAAAAATCTCCAGCTAGTGTTGCTTCATTATACATAAAATTTCTTGGATAAACTTTGGTTCAAAGTCCACAAAGCAGTGCCTGCTCATGAGGTGTTTTCCAGGAAACCCTATGAAGCAGTTCCTCTGAATATGAATGTGATCTCACAAGCACAAACCAGATGTCAAACTGCAGAGGACTTGGTACAAGGGAGGAGGCCCTAGGGAGGGGCACGTTTTATTTGCAACCACACTTGATTCCTCCACTTCACAAGAGGCCTTTAAAATGTGTGTGCTGTATACGTGGGATCCTTTGGAAGAAAAAGTGAACGAGATTAAGCCTGAATGGTTAGTTAATTCCTGGGAGCTCCTAGGTCAACAGAGGCCCATTTGGGTGCCAATGATCACAAGCACTTGTTCCCGGCCATGGAATCTGGGTGTCCCCAGCGCAGAGAATCCAATGTTTCCAAATACCAGCAAGTTGTTGGGTTCAGCATCACAAAGAGTGGGAGTCAGAGGCGGAGGATGAGGCAGGGCAGCGCTTAACCAAGAAGGGGTAAGGTGGTTCTCATTACTCCCCCACCCATCCTCTCACCATATTTGCAGAATGCTGTTCATTAACTTCCCTGTACATCTCTCTGGTTCTTTTTATGGGGTCATTGATGCCTATTCGTACTCTAATCTGTTTTGGATGTTTTTGTTGCTCATTTCCCAGTGTAAGCAACTCTTCAGTAAAGTTTTCAAGAAACATTCCTTTTCCTATCTAGATTACATTGAACTGGTCATTAAATTTTGTGTTTTTTTTTTTTTCATAGGAAAGCCATAATTTTTATTTTTAAATTTTTTACTGGAGTATAGTTGATTTACAATGTTCTATTAGTTTCAGGCGTACAGCAAAGTGGTTCAGTTAAACATATACAAATGTCCACTCTTTTTAAGATTCTTTTCCCATATAGGTCATTAAAGGGTATTGAGTTCCTATGCTATGCAGCAGGTCTGTGTTTGTTATCTACTTTATATATAGTAGTATGCACATGGCAATCCCAATATCCCAAATTATCCCTTCCTCCTCCCCCATCAGTAACTATAAGTTTGTTTTCCAAATCTTTGACTCTATTTCTGTTTTGTAAATAAGTTCATTTGTACTATTTTTTAAGATTCTACATTTAAGTGGTATTAGATGATATGTGTCTTTCTCTGTCTGACTTACTTCACTCAGTATGACAACAGCTAGGTCCATCTATGTTGCTGCAAAGACATTATTTCATTTTTTTTTTTTTTTTGGCTGAGTAGCATTCCATTGTGGAATATGTATATATATATATACCACATCGTCTTTATCCATTCATCTCTTGATGGACATTTAGGTTGTTTCCATACCTTGACTACTGTGAACACTGGGATGTATGTCTTTTTGAATTATTGTTTTGTCTGGGTATATGCCCAGGTAAGTAGGATTGCTGGATCATATGGTAGCTCTATTTTTAGTTTTTTTGAGGAAACTCCAAACTGTTTTACACAGTGGCTGTACCAATTTATATTGTCACAAACAGTGTACAAGAGTTCCCTTTTCTCCAGCATTTATTATTTGTAGATTTTTTTGATGATGGCCATTCTGACTGATGCAAAGCAATATTTCATTGTAGTTTTGGTTTGCATTTCTCTGATAATTAGTGATGTTGAACATCTTTTCATGTGCATTTTGGCCATCTATTGTCTTCTTTGGAGAAATATTCATTTAGATCATTCTCCCATTTTTTGATTTTTTTTTTTTTTTATTGAGCTATATGAGCTCTTTGTATATTTTGGAGATTAATCCCTTTTTTGTTGCTTCATCTGTAAATATTTTCTCCCATTCTAACTGTTGTCTTTTCATTCTGTGTATGGTGTCCTTCCCTATGCAGAAGACTTTAAATTTAATTAGGCTCCTTTTATTTCTGTTTTTATTTTTCATTACTATAGGAGGTGGATCAAAAAAGATCTTGCTGCAATTTATGTCAGAGAGTGTTCTGCCTATGTTTTCCTCTAAGAGTTTTAAACTATCCAGCCTTAAATTTGTCTTTAATCCATTTTGGGTTTATTTTTGTGTATGTGTCAGAGTGTGCTCTAATTTCATTCTTTTACATGTAGTTGTCCAGTTTTTCTAGCACCACTTACTGAAGAGACTGTCCTTTCTCCATTTTATATTTTTGCCTCCCATGTCATCCATTAGGTTACCGTAGGTGCCTGGGTTTTCTCTGGGGTTTCTATCCTGTTCTATTAATCTCTATTTCTGTTATTGTGCCAGTAACATACTATTTTGATTATTTTGTAGTGTAGTCTGAAGTCAGGGAGTCTGATTCTCCAGCTGGCTTTCTTTCTCAAGATTGCTTTTGCTATTCATGGTCTTTTCTGCTTCCATATAAATTGTAAAATTTTGTGTTCTTCTTGTGTGAAAGATGCCATTGGTATTTTGATAGGTATTGCATTAAATCTGTAGGTTGTTTGAACAGTACAGTCATTTGCACAATATTGATTCTTCCAATGAAAGAACATGGTATATCTCTCCATCTGTTTGTGTCATCTTTTATTTCTTTCAACATTATCTTATAGCTTTCCAAGTATAAGTCTTTTGCCTCCTTAGGTAGGTTTATTCCTGGGTATTTATTCTTTTTGAATAAATAAATGAGATTATTTCCTTAATTTCTCTTTCTGATCTTCTGTTGTTAGTGTACAGGAATGCAAGATATTTCTGCATATTAATTTTGTATCCTACAACTTTACCAAATTCATGGATGAGCTCTAGTAGTTTTCTAACAGTGTTTTTAGGATTTTCAAAGGATAGTATCATGTCATCTGCAAACAGTGACAATTTTATTTCTTCTTTTCAAATTTGGATTTATTTCTTTTTTCTTCTCTGATTGCCATGGCTAGGATTTCAAAAACTTCGTTAAATAAGAGTGACAAGAGTGGACAACCTGGCCTCATTCCTGATCTTCCAGGTGATGCTTTCAGTTTTCACAGTTGAGAATGAAATGGTGTTTGCTATGGGTTTGTTACATGGCCTGTATTATGTTGAGGTAGGTTCCCTTTATGCCCTCTTTCTGGAGAGTTTTTTTTTTAACCATAAATGAATGTTGATTTTTTTCAAAAGACTTTTCCGCATCTATTGAGATTATCATATAGTTTTTATTCTTCAGTTTGTTCATGCAGTGTATCACATTGATTGATTTGCATATACTGAAGAATTTTTGTATCTCTGGGAAAAATCCACTTGGTCATGGTTTATGATCCTTTTAATGTGTTGTTGGATTCAGTTTGTAAGTATTGTGTTGAGGATTTTGTATCTATGTTCATCAGTGATATGGGCCTGTAATTTTCTTTTTTATGTGACACCTCTGTCTGGTTTTGGTACCAAGTTGAGGGTGACCTCATAGAATGAGCTTGGGAGTATTCCTTTCTCTGCAATTTTTTGGAAGAGTTTCAGAAGGATAGGTATTAACTGTTCTCTAAATGTTTGATAAAATTTGTCTGTGAAGCCATCTGGTCCTGAACTTTTGTTTGTTGGAAGTTTTCAAATCACAGTTTCAATTTTAGTAGTTGTGATTGCTCTGTTCATATTTTCTATTTCTTTCTGGTTCAAGCCTGTTAACTCCCTTCTTTTGAATGTCAGCTGGACCTGGCGATTTTCTCCTGACTAGGAGAATATGGCTAAAGTGAGAGGACATAATTTCTGTGCTTCAGTTTGGGAGACTGTGACTCTGGAACCTACTGCTGTCTTGGTTTGTCTAGCTTGATGAAGTAAGCTGCATCCTGCAGGGGCCTGTGTGACAAGGAATTGAGGGTGGTCTCCAGCCGACAGCTAGCAAGGAACTGAGGCCCTGAGTCCAAGAACCCATGAGAAATGGAATCCAGACAGTCAACCAAGGAGTGAACCAAAAAGTAGATCCTGCCTCAAATGAACTAAGACACAGACGACAGCGGCCCCAGGTGGAACTCTGGCTGCAGCCTTGTAAGAGACCCTGAAGCAGAAGACCCAGACAGACAAGCTTTGCCTGAATTCCTGTCAAGACAAACTGCAGGATAAGCTGCTTGAAATCACCAAGTTCTTGGGCAACGATTTTCTAGCAGTAAAAAGCAATATAAGAAGCACTCTATTTCTAAAGACTAAAATAACTGGATAACTTACAATTTCTTTGGCCTTTTAAACTTTAAATAAATAATTGGAGATGCAAAAATTGAAGTACAATATGACATCAGAAATTTAAAATAACACACATTCCTCATTATCAGTGATTTATTCCAAATAGAGCCATGCCGTGTAGGGCCACCCAAGACAGACGGGTCATGGTGCAGAGTTCTGACAAAATGTGGTCCACTGGAGAAGGGAATGGCAAACCACTTTAGTATTCTTGCCTTGAGAACCCCATGAACAGTATGAAAAGGCAAAAAGGACACTGAAAGATGAATTCCCCAGGTCGGTAGGTGCCCAGTATGCTACTGGAGATCAGTGGAGAAATATTTCCAAAAAGAATGAAGAGACGGAGCCAAAGCAAAAACAACACCCAGTTGTGGATGTGACTGGTGATGGAAGCAAGGTCCAATGTTGTAAAGAGCAATACTGCATGGGAACCTGGAATGTTAGGTCTGTGAATCAAGGTAAATTGGAAGTAGTCAAAGGGAGAACATCGACTGGAATGGAGGAATCAGTGAACTAAAATGCACTGGAATGGGTGAATTTAACTTGATGCTGTAAAGAGCAATACTGCATAGGAACCTGGAATGTCAGGTCCATGAATCAAGGCAAATTGGAAGTGGTCAAACAAGAGATGACAAGGGTGAACGTCGACATTCTAGGAATCAGCGAACTAAAATGGACTGGAATGGGTGAATTTAACTCAGATGACCATTATATCTACTACTGTGGGCAGGAATCCCTTATAAGAAATGGAGTAGCCATCATCGTCAACAAAAGAGTCCAAAATGCAGTACTTGGATGCAGTCTCAAAAATGACAGAATGATCTTTGTTCATTTCCAAGGAAAACCGTTCAATATCATGGTGATCCAAGTCTATGCCCCAGCCAGTAATGCTGAAGAAGTTGAAGTTGAACAGTTCTATGAAGACCTACAAGACCTTTTAGAACTAACACACAGGACTGGGAACTCATGTACACCCGTGGCTGATTCATGTCAATGTATGGCAAAACCAATACAATATTGTAAAGCAAAATAAAGTAAAAATAAAAATTAAAAAAAAAAAAGAACTAACACACAGAAGAGATGTCCTTTTTATTATAGGGGACTGGAATGCAAAAGTAGGAAGTCAAGAAACACCTGGAGTAACAGGCAAATTTGGCCTTGGAATACGGAATGAAGCAGGGCAAAGACTAATAGAGTTTTGCCAAGAAAATGCACTGGTCATAGCAAACACCCTCTTCCAACAACACAAGAGAAGACTCTACACGTGGACATCACCAGATGGTCAACACCGAAATCAGATTGATTATATTCTATGCAGCCAAAGATGGAGAAGCTCTATACAGTCAACAAAAACAAGACCAGGAGCTGACTGTGGCTCAGATCATGAACTCCTTATTACCAAATTCAGACTCAAATTGAAGAAAGTAGGGAAAACCACTAGACCATTCAGGTATGACCTAAATCAAATCCCTTATGATTATACAGTGGAAGTGAGGAATAGATTTAAGGGCCTAGATCTGATAGATAGAGTGCCTGAAGAACTATGGAATGAGGTTCGTGACATTGTACGGGAGACAGGGATCAAGACCATCCCCATGGAAAAGAAATGCAAAAAAGCAAAATGGCTGTCTGGGGAGGCCTTACAAATAGCTGTGAAAAGAAGAGAGGCGAAAAGCAAAGGAGAAAAGGAAAGATATAAGCACCTGAATGCAGAGTTCCAAAGAATAGCAAGAAGAGATAAGAAAGCCTTCTTCAGTGATCAATGCAAAGAAATAGAGGAAAAGAACAGAATGGGAAAGACTAGAGATCTCTTCAAGAAAATTAGAGATACCAAGGGAACATTTCATGCAAAGATGGGCTCGATAAAGGACAGAAATGGTATGGACCTAACAGAAGCAGAAGATATTAAGAAGAGGTGGCAAGAATACACAGAAGAACTGTACAAAAAAGATCTTCACCATCCAGATAATCACGATGGTGTGATCATTCACCTAGAGCCAGACATCTTGGAATGTGAAGTCAAGTGGGCCTTAGGAACCATCACTACGAACAAAGCTAGTGGAGGTGATGGAATTCCAGTTAAGCTATTTCAAATCCCAAAAGATGATGCTGTGAAAGTGTTGCACTCAATATGCCAGCAAATTTGGAAAACTCAGCAGTGGCCACTGGACTGGAAAAGGTCAATTTTCATTCCAATCCCCCAAAAAAGGCAATGCCAAAGAATGCTCAAACTACTGCACAATTGCACTCATCTCACGCTACTAAAGTAATGCTCAAAATTCTCCAGGCCAGGGTTCAACAATATGTGAACTTCCAGATGTTCAAGCTGGTTTTGGAAAAGGCAGAGGACCCAGAGATCAAATTGCCAACATCCGCTGGATCATGGAAAAAGCAAGAGTTCCTGAAAAACATCTATTTCTGCTTTATTGACTATGCCAAAGCCTTTGACTTTGTGGATCGCAATAAACTGGAAAATTCTGAAAGAGATGGGCATACCAGACTACCTGACTTGCGTCTTGAGAAATCTGTATGCAGGTCAGGAAGCAACAGTTAGAACTGGACATGGAACAACAGACTGGTTCCAAATAGGAAAAGGAGTATGTCAAGGCTGTATATTGTCACCCTGCTTATTTAACTTATATGCAGAGTACGTCATGATAAACACTGGCTGGATGAAGCACAGGCTAGAATCAAGATTGCCAGGAGAAATATCTATAACCTCAGATATGCAGATGACACCACCCTTATGGCAGAAAGTGAAGAAGAACTAAAAAGCCTCTTGATGAAAGTGAAAGAGGAGACTGAAAATGTTGGCTTAAAGCTCAACGTTCAGAAAACTAAGATCATGGCAAATAGATGGGGAAACAGTGGAAACAATGACTGACTTTTATTTTTTGGGGCTCCAAAATCACTGTAGATGGTGACTGCAGCCATGAAATCAAAAGATGCTTACTCCTTGGCAGGAAAGTTACAACCAACTTTCATCCCTCCTTCATTACTTGAGCAAATACCCAATGAGCCAAACCTCTTAGACAGCCTATTGAAAAGCAGAGACATTACTTTGGCAACAAAGGTCCGTCTAGTCAAGGCTATGGTTTTTCCAATAGTCATGTATGGATGTGAGAGTTGGACCATAAAGAATGCTGAGCACCGAAGAAGTGATGCTTTTGAACTGTGGTGTTGGAGAAGACTCTTGAGAGTCCCCTGGACAGTGAGATCAAACCAGTCCATCCTAAAGGAGATCAGTCCTGAGTGTCCACTTGGAAGGACTGCTGTTGAAGCTGAAACACCAACACTTTGGCCACCTGATACAAAGAGCTGACTCATTTGAAAAGACCCTGATGCTGGGAAAGATTGAAGGTGGGAGGAGAAGGGGACGACAGAGGATGAGATGGTTGGATGGCATCACCGACTCGATGGACATGAGTTTGGGTAAACTCCAGTATTTGGTGATGGATAGGGAGGCCTGGAGTGCTGCAGTCCATGGGGCCACAAAGAGTCGGACATGACTGAGCAACTGAACTGAACTGAGTGGTATAAGAAGTGAATTCCTCTTTGTACTGTATCTACTACCTTTTCTACAATTAGCAAGTGTAGAATTATAATCAGAAACTGATAATGAAATATATCACTGAATGTATAAAATATGGTTGGTTGTTTAGTTGCTAAGTCATGTCCAACTCTTGTGACCCCATGGACTGTAGACTGCCAGGTTCCTCTGTCCATGGGATTCTGCAGGCGATAATACTGGAGTGGGTTGCCATTTCCTTCTCCAGGGGATCTTCCCATCCCAGGGATGGAACCTGGGTCTCCTGCATTGCAGGCAGATTCTTTACCAACTGACCTATGAGGGAAGCCCATATAAAATATCCCACTCCCCAAATGCAGTCAGTATAATAAATCAAAGGAAGGTCCTGGGTAAAGTTCTTCACTAAATTAACTACCTTTGAAACATGATTTGACAAAATCAAGTGATTCTGACACTGACATCTTTTTACGTGTGAATAAGCAAAGGAACACACGCATGAATGTACTAACATGATTTGAAATGTATTTGAGTGATAGAATCAAAATAAATGCCTTGGGGGACGTGTGGTCCAGTGGTGAAGGATCTACCCTGCAGTGCAGGGGACACAGGCCCGGTCACTGGTTGGTGAACTAGGATCCCACGTGCAGCGGAGCAACTAAGCCTGCACCCCACAGAACCCAGGCTGCGCACCGCAGAGCCCAGGTGCAGGGCTGGAGCATCTGTTCCAGCAATGAAGGCTCTCGAATGATACAACAAAGGTCTTGCTTGCCACAACTAAGACCTGAGACAGCCAATTTTTTTGATGTTGTTGTTAAGGCTCCAGCTTTCTAGGAAAAAAGGTTATTTTTATCTATGAACAACTTCAGTTCACAGCGTGGAGGCAGAAGACTCATAGCCTTTATTTAAAAAAGAAAAAAAAGGGTAAATGCCTTGGACCACTTTGTAAAATAGTCAAACTGACCGAAAATGAAGCAGGAAAAGAAATATACCTTTCCTTATATATTTTTATTAAACTTTTTTGGTTAGCTCACATATATGTCTCCATGCCTAAAATAAATTTTTGAAAATGGTACCCCATGACATAGTCAGTGAAAAATTCCAACATTTACCCACATATTTTATCAATGAATTTAAGCAAAAAATAGGATATTCAGAAGCCTAATTCAAGTAAGTCATTCAGGATACCCATCCAGCAGCAGGAGGAATCAGGACTCTGGTAGCTAAGTGACGAAGCCGCTTTTCAGAACTCATGACTCATCTCGTGACAGTCAGAGAGAAAATGGTGTTATACATTAACTGCCTTGAAGCAGACCATCTTACTCAGTGACCAGCTTCAAAAGGCCACTACTTTCTTGGAATTGGAATATTTGACGAGACATGAAATAATGGAAAATAAATCTAGTTACAGAACTCAAGACATTTCCAACACTCCAAAGAAGAGTCTAAAACTATCTCAAGATGCAGCCTGTGGCTCTGGACAGTGCAGGCGTGCGGTTCCCAGGAGTCCGTGACCATGCTTTCCTTGTGAGGTCACTATCTTAGACAGGAACGCAGAGGCCCTGGTGTAATGGTGAGGTAGAGTTGGATGATGACTGGTCTTGGCAGGAAAATATTTATCTACTGGGTCATTTTTAGCTGTGTGAGGCTGGACAAATAACAGCCTCTCTAGCTTTGTTTAAACTATTCATAAAATTAAAATAATACTTATCTACTATTTCAGTGACTGGTTGGGAACCTCATATAAGATATATATTTGTGTAAAGAGCCTTTTAAACCAAAAGTGACTTAAAAAAAATTCAATCTGGGCATAACCAAGTACCTAAAAGAGCAAAAGTTTACCCAGGAGAAGCAATTCTAAATTAATCCATGATCAGAAATGGCATTTGTAAAGTTTATGCTTTATTTCTCAAGACATTGATTGCTTCAGACTGATTCTGTTCCCACAAATTCACTGGTCAGTTCTCAAACAGGTATTTTATAACTCAATTGTTGACCAGACATATGTCCACTGACTGGCTATTTTTGAAACAATATTTTCTACACTAGCAATTAAAACTATAAGTATGTGTATTTTTCTACCTACTTGGTCCTTGTTTCTGAAATGTAGTCTTTACGGTAATGCATTTTTTCTTATTAGGCTATAGTGGCTTTAAAACGTTTTGTTATCTGCTGCTGTACAATGAAGTGCATCATCTATGTGTGTGTGTGTGTGTGTGTGTGTGTGTGTGTGTATACTCTCCCTCTTAGACCTCCCCCCATTGCCCCCCATTCCAGCAACCTAGAGTACCATCACAGTGCTGAGCTAAGCCCCGATGTTAATACAGCAGCTTCCCACTGTGTTGCACACGTAGTATGCATATGTGAATGCTAATCTCCTGATCCATCCCGCCCCAGCTTCCCCTGCTGTGCCCACATGTCCGTTCTCTCCATCTGCATCTCTATTCCTGCCCCGGAACTAGCCTCATCTGTGCCATTTTCCCTAGATTCTACATGTACGCATTAATAAATGGTATTTGTTTTTCTCTTTCTGACTTACTTCGCTCTGCCTGACAGATTCTAGGTCCATCCACATTTCTATATTTTTAACTCATGTCCACAGCCAGATCTAATGGGTATATATCCCCATACAAATTTTCTGAGACTTCTGTCTTCTTGAAAGGCTAGAGCTGTACACATACACACACACATCAACCTAACTGGAGCTTTGAAGCACAACCAATTCTAGCTGAAATGGAGGCTCTTCCTCCCTGTCTCTGGACCTAGGAGATTATTAGTGCTTTCCCCACGGAGATGCTACTACAAGCACAATGAAAATCAATATAGACTTGGAACAGCTGAGACTAATTTTTAAATGCTGAGGCTGCCAAAATTCACCCTAAGACAATGCCCCCAATGTAAGTCCCTCTTGATCATACATCCCTACATCTTTTCCTGTGCTCTCATCCCTACTGCTCTAGCCTTCCACCAAGTTGATCCAAACTCCCATCCACAGCATATCTTCTTCCCAAGCCTTTTCCTCTGGGTACCCTAAAACCTGATTCTGCTTCTTCCTACAGCTCCAACCCCTTGCTCATCCTTTTGAGTCTGACTGAAAAAACACTCCAACTCTTTTTTATTTTAAAGAAAATCTCAATTTTCTCAAAAAAAAAAAAAAAAAAAACTTCTGGAATTTGGCTTGAGATTACACTCAATTTATAGATTAACTGGAGGATAACTGACATCTTACCAATATTAACTCTTCTGATCGATAAATATAGTACCCTTTAAGTTGTTTTTCATTTTTCTCAACATTTTGTAGTTTGTGTACAAATTTGCATATGTTTTGTTAAATGTATCCCCAAGTATTTTGGGGGTTTTGCTATTATAATTTTTATTTTCAACTTCCAATCATTATTGCTAGTATGTGGAAATATAACTGATTATACTGACTTTATATATAGTGACCTTGCTAAAGTCATTGTAGTTTTTGTAAATTCCTTAGGATATTCTTTGTGGACAATGGTGTAATCTGAGAATTAAAATAATCTCATTCCTCTTTGCCAATCCATAAATCTTTCATTCTTACTGTAGTGCACTTAGCTTCTACTAAGATGTTGATGGGAGTGATGAGAGAAAATATCTCTGCCTCATTTCTGACCTTGAGGGAAAGCAGTTAGTCTTCCACTGTTAAATACAATGTTAGCTCTTCTTTATCAAGTTGAGAAAGTTCCCTTCCACTCCGAGTTTACTGAAACTTTTTTTTTCTCATGAGTGGCATTTGAAGATCATCAAAGGCTATTTCTGCATCTGCTGAGGTTATCATATGATTTGTCTTTTTTTTTTTTTTTGTCAGTTAATATAATGGAAAAACATGCTTAGCTTTTTAGTGTTAATACAACCTCATATTCCTGGGATAAACTCTTACATTTGTTCACTGTATTAGCCTTCTAGAGCTGCCATACCAGGATACCACAGATTGGATGGCTTAAAAAACAGAAATTTATTTTCTCACATTTTAGAGGCTATAATCCAAATCTTGCATGCTAGGCTTCAGCATTATGCAAATCAAGAACTTCCAGATGTCTAAGCTGGGTTTAGAAAAGGCAGAGGAACCAGAGATCAAACTGCCAACATTTGCTGGATCATAGAGAAAGCAAGGGAATTTCAGAAAAATATCTTTGTTTTATTGACTCCACTAAAGCCTTTGACTGTGTGGATCATAACAAATTGAGGAAAGCTCTTAAAGAGATGGGAAAACCAGAGCATCTTACTTGTCTCCTGAGAAACCTGGATGCGGGTCGAGAAGCAACAGTTAGAGCCCTGTATGGAACAGCTGACTGGTTCAGGATTGAGAACGGGGCACAATAGAGCTGTCCGCTGTCACCCTGTCTGTTTAACGTATACACTGAGCACATCATGAGAAATGCTGGACTGGATGAGTTACAGGCTGGAATCAAGATAAGCAGGAGAAACTTCAACAACCTCAGATATGGCAGAAGGCGAAGAGGAACTAAAGAGCCTCTTGATGAGGGTGAAGCAGAGTGAAAGAGCCAGCTTAAAACTAAATATTAAAAAAACTAAGATCATGGCATCCGGCCCCATTACTTCATGGCAAATATAAGGGGAAAACATGGAAGCAGTAAAATATTTCCTCTTCTTGGGCTCTAACATCACTGTGGAAGGTGACAGCAGCTGTGAAATCAGAAGGTGATTGCTTCTCAGCAGGAAAGTTATGACGAACCTAGACAGTATGTTGAAAAGCAGAGATATTACTCTGCCGACAAGGGTCTGCTTAGTCAAGGCTTTGATCTTTCCAGTGATCACATACTGTTGTGAGAGCTGGACTGTATAGAAGGCAGAGCACCAAAGAACTAATGCCTTCTAACTGTGGTGCTGGAGAAGACTCCTGAGAGTCCCTTGGACTGCAAGGAGATCCAACCAGTCCATCTTAAGGGAGATCAACCCTGATTACTCATTGGAAGCACTGATGCTGAAGCTGAAGCTCCAGTATTTTGGTCATCTGATGTGAACAGCTGACTCATTGGAAAAGTCCCTGATGCTGGGAAAGATTGAGGGCAGAAGAAGAGGGTGTCAGAGGATGAGATGACTGGATGGCATCACCAATGCAATTGACATGAACTTGGGCAAATTTCAGGCAATGTTGAGGGACAGGGAGGCCTGGCGTGCTGCAGTCCATGGGGTCGCAAAGAGTTGGACACAACTGGGCAACTGAACAACAGCAATCCAAAGTTGCTATTAGGGCTGGTTTCTGGTGAGATCCCTCCTGGCTTGCAGAAGGCCCTCCTTGATGAGTTCTCACACAGTCTTTCCTCTGTGGACCTGCAGTGAGAGAAGTCTCAGGTCTCTCTCCTTCGTGCAAGAACACCAGTCCTTAGGATTAGGGCCCATGTTTATGACCTCATTTAACCTTAGTTATGTCTTTAAAGGCCTTGTCTCTGACTATAGTCATATTGCAGCTTAGAGCTTCACCTTAAGAGTTTGGCCAGGATAGGATGGGGAGGATACCAGTCAGTCTGTGACAATCATGATATATTATTTTTATCATATACTGTTGTATTTGATTTGCTACTTTTAAGGATTATTGTATCCATATCTCCAGTACTCTTGCCTGGAAAATCCCATGGACGGAGGACCTGGTAGGCTGCAGTCCATGGGGTCGCTGAGTCAGACACGACTGAGCGACTTCACTTTCACTTTTCACTTTCACTTTTCACTTTCATGCATTGGAGAAGGCAATGGCACCCCACTCCAGTGTTCTTGCCTGGAGAATCCCAGGGATGGCGGAGCCCAGTGGGCTGCCATCTGTGGGGTCGCACAGAGTCGGACACGACTGAAGCGACTTAGCAGCAGCAGCATTCATGAGTGATATTGGTATTAATATACAGTTTTCCTTTCTTATAATGCCTTTGATTTTGGTATCAAGGTGATTCTTCATAAAATGAACTGTGTTCATTCCTTTATTTTTTTGGATGATTTTTGTAAATTTGATATTCATTTTTCCTTAGATATTTCATGGAAATCATCAAATAACACATTCAGTACTGGATTTTTCTTTTGGGTAAAGTTTTTTATTCTTTTGTTTTTATTGACCTCTAGTTGATTTATAATACCATGTTAGTTTCAATTGTACAGCATGGTGATTCAGTTATATATATATATGTATATATATACATATATATGCATATACATATATTCTTCTTCAGATTCTCTTCCCTTATAGATTATTACAAAGTATTGAGTGTAGTTCCTTGTGCTATACAGTAGGTCCTTGTTGGTTACCTATTTTATATGTAGTGTGTATATGTTAATCCCAAACTCTTAATTTTTGTCTCTCCCCCTTCCCCTTTTATAAGAACAAATTTGTCTTCTATGTCTTGAGTCTCTTTCTATTCTGAAAATAAGTTCATTTGTATTTTTTTTCAGATGCCACATATAAGCGAAATCATATATTTGTCTTTCTTTCTGACTTCACTTGGTATGATAATGTTTAGTTCCATCCATGTTGTTGCAAATGGCAATTTATCATTCTTTTTTACAACTAACAGTATATTGTATATATGGACTGTTATACATCTTTATCCATTCATCTGTCGATGGACATCTAGGTTGCTTCCATGTCTTGGCTATTGTAAAAAGTGGTCCAATAAACATTAAGATGCATATACCTTTTTAAATTAAAATTTTCTCCAAATTTATGTCTAGAAGTGGAATTGCAGGGTCATATGGTAGTTCTAGCTTTTTTTTAAAGAAATCTCCATACTGCTCTCCATACTGTAATATCAATTTACATGCCCACCAACAGTGTAGGAGGGTTCCTTTTCCCCACACCCTCTCCAGCATTTGTAGACTTTTGATGATTGTCATTCTGACTAGTATGAGATGACACCCCATTGTAGTTTCTGATCTGCATTTCTCTAATAATTAGTGATGTTGAGAATCTTTTCTGTGCCTGTTGGTCATCTGTATATCTTCTCTGGAGAAATGTCTATTTAGACCTTCTACATATTTTTTTGTTTCTTTAAGTTGCATGAACTCTGTATATTTTGGAGATTAATTCCTTGTCAGTTGCTTCACTTACAAATATTTTCCACCAGTCCAGAGGTTGTCTGTTTTGTTTATGGTTTCCTTTACTGTGCAAAAGATTTTAAGTTTAATTAGATCCCATTTGTTTGTTCCCATTACTCTAGGAGACAGATCCAAAAAGATAATGCTGCAATTTATGTCAAAGGGTATTCTGCCTGTGTCTTCCTCTAGCACTTCTATAATGTCTGGTTTGCATTTAAGTCTTTTATCCATTTTGAGTTTTTTGGTGGCATGGTATTAGAGAATGTTCTGATTTCATTCTTTTACATGTAGCTGTCCAGTTTTCCCAGCACCACTTTTTGAAGAGACTGTCTTTTCTCCATTGCATATTCTTGCCTCCTTCATTATGGATTATTTTACTAACAGTGTGTGAACAATATTTGTCTTTGTGCTGGTGCCATACTGTTTGATTACTGTGGCTTTATAGTACTGTGTGAAGTCAGAGATTCTTATTCCTCCCACTCTGTTTTTCTTTCTCAAGACTGCTTTGGGTATTTGAGGTCTTTTATGTTTCCTTATAAATTAAAGCAATTTTTTATTTTGTTCTATCAAGAAATGCAATTGGCATTTTGATAGGGATTGCATTGAACCTGTAGATTATGTTGGGTAGTATAGTCATTTTGACAATGTGAATTCTTCCAGGCCAAGAACATGGTGTATCTTTCCATTAGTCATCTTTAATTTCTTTCATCAGCATCTTAGTTTCCATCGTACAGGCCTTTTACCTCTTTAGTTAGATTGTTTAATTTCTCGTTTCTGATCTTTTGTTGTTAGCATATAGAAATACAAGGTTTCTGTGTATTAATTTTGTATCTTATAACTTTAGCAGATTCATGGATGAGCTCGTTTTTGGGTAGTGTCTTTAAGATTTTCTATGTATAGTATCATGTTGTCTGCAAATACTGACAGTTTTGCTTCTTCCTTTCCAACTGGGATAACATTTCTTTCTTTTTCTTCTCTGAGTACCAAAGCTAGGACTTCCAAAACTATGTTGAATAAAAGTGACAAGATTGGACATCCATGTACTGGTCCTGATTTTAGAGGAAATGCTTTCAACTTTTCACCATTGAGTATGATGTTAACTGTGGACTTTTCATATAAGCCTTTATAATGTTGAAGTATGTTCCCTTTATATTCCCTTTCTGGAGAGTTTTTGTCATAACAGATGTTGAATTTTATGAAAATCTTTTTCTGTGTCTATTAATATGACCATATTTTTTGTTCTTGTTTGTTAATTTGTTTCATCACAGATTGATGAATTGGTGTTGAAAAATCCTTCCATCCCTGAAATAAGCCCCATTTGATCATGGTATTTGATCCTTTTAATGTACTGCTGGATTTGGTTTGCTAGTATTTTGTTGAGGAATTTTGTGTCTATGTTCATCAGTGAGATTGGCCTATAATTTTCTTTTTTTGGTGATATCTTTATCTTGTTATCGGGGTGATGTTGGTTATCATGGAAAGAGTTTGGAAGTATTCCTTACTCTGCAATTTTGGGGAATAGTTTCAGAAGGATTGGCATTAATTCTTCTTTTAATGTTTGACAGAATTCTCCTGTGAAGCTATCTGGTCCTAGGCTTTCATTTGTTGGGAGTTTATAAATCATAGATTCAGTCTCAATATTTGTAACTGATCTATGTATATTTTCTATTTCTTCCTAGTTCAGTCTTAGGCGATCGTACCTTAGAATTTTTCCATTTCTTCTAGACTGTTCAGTTAATTGGCATCTGGCTGCTTGTAGTATTTTTCTGCATCTATTAATATGACCGTATTTTCTGTTCTTCAGTTTGTTAACTTGTTGCATCACAATGATTGATGCCTTTGAACTGTGGTGTTGGAGAAGATCCTTGAGAGTTCCTTGGACTGCAAGGAAATCCAATGAGTCCATCCTAAAGGAAATTGAATATTCTTTGGAAGGACTGAAGCTGAAACTCCAATACTTTGGCCACCTGATGTGAAGAGCTAACTCATTGGAAAAGACCCTGATGCTGTGAAAGATACAAGGCAAGAGGAGAAGGGAACGACAGAGGATGAGATGGCTGAATGGCATCACTGACTTGATGGACATGAGTCTGAGTGAACTCCGGGAGTTGGTGATGGACAGGGAGGCCTGGCGTGCTGTGATTCATGGGGTCGCAAAGAGTCAGACACGACTGAGTGACTGAACTGAACTGAAGGTTAAGTTTGGAGATTTCTTGTTTCCTGAGATAAGCTTGTATAGCTACAAATGCCTTAGAGCTGTTTTCTGCATCTTATAGGTTTCAGAAAATTTTATTTTGAAATATTTACTTGACTGCACCAGGTCTTAGTTGTGACATGCAAACCATTAGCTGTGGTGTGTGGCATCTTTCAGTTGTGGTGCAAACTCTTAGTTGCAGCATGTGGAATCTAGTTCTCTGACCAGGGATCAAACCCAGGCCCTCTGCTTGGGGAGCATGCAGTCATAGTGGACCACCAGGAAGCCCATCATTGGTTTTGGATTATCGGGTTTCATTTTCATTTGTCTCTAGGTATTGTTTAATTTTCTCTTTATTTCTTCAGTGACCCATTGGTTGTTCAGTAGCATAGTAGTAACTTCCACATATTTGTTTTTTGCATTTTTTAAATTGTAGCTGATTCTTAATCTCATAATATTGTGGTCAGAAAAGATGCTTGATAATTTGTTTTCGTAAATTTACCAAGGCTTTGTGTTTGGAAGGAATGATGCTAAAGCTGAAACTCCAGTACTTTGGCCACCTCATGCGAAGAGCTGACTCATTGGAAAAAACTCTGATGCTGGGAGGAATTGGGGGCAGGAGAAGGGGACGACCGAGGATGAGATGGCTGGATGGCATCACGGACTCGATGGATGTGAGTCTGAGTGAACTCCGGGAGTTGGTGATGGACAGGGAGGCCTGGCGTGCTGCAATTCATGGGGTCACAAAGAGTCGGACACGACTGAGCGACTGAACTGTGTTCCAGCACGTGATCTATCCTGGAAAATGTTCCATATGCATTGAAAAGTGTGTATTCTGCCGCTTTCAGATGGAATGCTCTATGAATGTTAAGCCTATATGGTCTAATGTTTCATTCAAAGCCTGTGTTTCCTCATTTTCTGCCTGATCTATTGATGTGAGGGGTTAAAGTCCCCCACTATTACTGTGGTAATGTCAATTTTTCCTTTCATGTATGTCTTAAATATTGAGGTGCTCCTATATTGGTGCATATATATTCACAATTATTATGTATTCTTGGGTTGATCCCTTGATAATAATGTCATGTCCTTGTCTCTTTAGCAGTCTTTAAATTGTTTTATCTGATATGAGTATTGCTACTCCAGTTTCTTTTTGGTTTCCATTTGCATGGAATAACTTTTTCCATTCCCTCACTTTCCGTCTGCAGGTGTTCTTAAATCTGAAGTGGATCTCTTGCAGACAGTATACATATGGGCCTCACTTTAAAAAAAAAAAAAAATCAATTCAGGCAGTCTGTTTTTTGGTTGGGGCATTTAATCTCTCTACATTTAATGTAATTACCTGTATATATATAGATGCCATGTTGTTTTACTGCTTTGTATATTTTTGTAGGTCTTTTTATCTTCCCTTCCTCTTTTGTTCTCTTGTGATTTGATAATTACCTTTAATGTTGTGTTTGGGTTTTCTTTTTTGTGTATCTATTGTAGATTTTTGGTTTGATTACCACAAAGTTTTGATATACCAGTATGTATGTATGTGTGTATATATAGACACAAATACATATATATATATAATTTGGCATATATATAAATATAAAACTTGGTTTAAGTTGATCTCTCAATTTCAAAGATCATGCCTTTGTACTCTCCTCCTCTCATGATTCCTGGTTTTGATATATTTGTGTGTTGATGATTTCCTGCTTTTTACTATATGCTTGCCTTTACTGGTGAGCTTTCCCATTTTGTAATTTTGTTTCTAGTTGTGGCCTTTTCCTTTCCACCTAGAAAAGTTCATTTAGCATTTGTTAATACAGTTGGTTCGGTGGTGCTGAATTCTTCTAGCTTTTACTTGTCTGTAAACATTTTGTCAGCTCATAACTTTCAATTAACCTTGCATTCCTACAGCAGGCTGCACTCTGTAGATCCGGGTAACTGTAGGCCTGCCCTGGTCTCAACTATTTCAAACCTTTTTGGCTCATCACCTTGAAACATCGTAACCTATGGCCCTTTTGTTAAGCAAGACAGGTTGCTTCTAATTTGCTGAAAGCAGTTAAGTCAGTGTAGTTAGGTAAGGTAACTCCCTCAACTTCTCTCCCGTCCAGTTTTACTGAGACATAACTGATGTACAGCACTGTGTAAGTTCCCATGCTAACCACCTTATTTTTTCCAGTCCTTCCTACTCAAAAGGCATGTCCCTTTCCCTAAGGCCAATTCCTCTACCCTGACATCTGTAGATGGCACTGAAAGTGAACCAAAAAACAGGTGGTCCTGCAAATCTAGTCCCTAACGCCAGTTATGAGATCAAAGCCTAAGGACAGCCGAAGACAGGAAGTCAGTGATGCTCTGAGCGGCAGTCACACAACTATTTCCTTGCTCTCTTTCTCCAGTTGGTGGAACACTCCTAATCACTTCTAGTTGGTGGCTGCCAGATTAGAATTGGATTTTGCTCAAATAAACTCTTAAAATTATTTAAAAAAAATTTTACTGTAGTTCATTTACGATGTTGTGTTAATTTCTGCTGTACAGCGCACTGGTTCTGTTTTATAGTCATATTCTTTTCCCCTATGGTTTATCCCAGGATATTGAATATAGCTCACTGTACTATGTAGTAGGACCTTGTTGTTTATCCATCCTATATATAATAGATTGCATCTGTTAACCCCAAATTCCCAGTCCTTCCCTTCCCACCACCAACCCCACGGCAACCACCAATGTGTTCTCTATGCCTGTGAGTCTGTCTCTGTTTTGTAGGTCTTTTAAAGTTCTTAATAGGCCTCAATTTATCTTTAACAGACCCAATCTTTACACTGATTTTTAGTGCTGCGAGTCGTTCCAATGTCATGTTTTTTAAATAAGAAGAAGGAGAGAATACACAAAGACAAAAAGAAGAGGAAAAGAGAAAGCAATGTACATAGGGAGGAGGAGGACAGTTTATAGGAGGACCTCAGAAGTCAGGATGAGGCTCCAGAAAATGAGCGTTCAAGAGGAAATAAACATCAGACATCAGAGAGTGGAAAGTGCCCCACAAGGCTGCTGCTAGTAACCGGGAACAGCTCCCAAAGACTCTCGGGAATATTTTAAATCACTTACCTTTCTCCCAAAGTGTATTTTTCTGTTACAAAAAGGCAAAATCCCTAGCTCTTTAACAGGTGAGGTGAGGTGAGGTGAGGTGAGGTGAGGTGAGGTGAGGTGAAGTCGCTCAGTCGTGTCTGACTCTTTGCGACCCCGTGGACTGTAACCTACTAGGCTTCTCTGTCCATGGGATTCTCCAGGCAAGAATACTGGAGTGGATTGCCATTTCCTTCTCCAGGGGATCTTCCCGACCCAGTGATCGAACCCGGGTCTCCCGCATTGGAGGCAGACGCTTTAACCTCTGAGCCAACAGGGGCAGCATTCAAATGAGCTGAGATAAAATTATGTTCTTAAATTTGTCTCTGGGCATGTAAGCATATCCAAAGCACCAAAGGAGCAACAACTTCAACTTCCTTCTCAGATGACGTTTTCACAATCAAATGCATGAATTATAACACATGATCTCTTAGGTTAGAACTACGCTTCCCATCAAAGGCACACACTTGAGGCCCATGAAAGAGAAGTTTTTGTCCCTTGAAAGTGGTACTGAATTTCTGTCCGTGGAGACTCCAGGTCCTCCATGATAAAGGCCGTGTGAGAAAAACATGATTATCACCTTGAACCTCACCACCACCACTGCCACTTGGTGAAATAAATTGACAATGTCATGAGATAAGTCATAACTGGTCATGGTTCCAAAGGAACCATTTGCCGTCCTTCTAATCATATTTCATGCCATTTTTAATAAAACTCTAATCATATTTTATGCCATTTTTAATAAAACCCTACCATTTGATTCTTAAATGTACACAGGCTAAAAGGATATAACTACATTACCTTGTCATACATTCCCTGCTTTCAATTCAAGTCTTTTAGTGAGTAACTTTTCCCCTTTTGAAGAGAAGAGGGCTGGGGACCCTGTAGGCTCAGTGTCACCAACAGTGGCTGGCACATGGTTGGTACTTTTGAATTAGAAGTAGAATGACTGTTATTTTATCATTTGTTCATTATATATTATATCCTTGTATTTCTGTCCCCCAAACTTAGCCTATCACACTGTTACTCAAGAGAGATCATCCATGTAACATTTATTTAAAACAAATGAATGGAAAAAATTCACTTTAAAGAATCAGTTATTCCATATGTTCAAGTGAATATGTTTTATTAAATGCATACTATAATAATATCTTTCTATAGTATGTGAGTATACATAATAAATTAAAAGGTATATATTTATTAAATATAGATATAATACCAGAACATGATTATTTCAGATGAGAAAATCAAAATAAACCCATTTTTAAGTCTCTTTTGGTCACTCCAAATGGATATTTGCTCATAAAAAAATACACCGATTTGTTTTTTTTTCCCTGGGGAAAAAAATTAATTCCATAGCAATGTAGTTAAGGGACATATTTTTATTTCATAGCTTTTCTGCAAGCAAACTTGCTTTGATACAAAATGAGTTCAATGGTACAGGCGCTACTGTCCACTCAAGCAAAAGAAAACCTCACATTTAGATGAATGCATTTTATGATGATACTCTTACAGGATACTAGGTCTCAGGTCCGGGTGGCCTTTGGCCTCGGGCGAAGCCATGGGCGCAGAAATGCACAAAAGTCTGGGAGTCTCAGAAAGGAACTTCCTGTGAGTTCTCTGTCAGGTAGGAGGATAAGAACCGTGGTGGGTGTGTCTGTCTCTCTGCCCCCCATCTTGCAGTTTACACCGACATCATCTCGGAACAGATCCCTGGGGGTGTCTTTTGGCTTTTCAAGGTTTCCAGAGAAGCAGGGGCGTGTCATGTGGTATCCTTCACGTTAGCGCCCAGTGGAGGGCTGGCTGCCGGGAGGCTGTGGACTTACCTTCAGGTACCGTGTGCTCAATGTAGGAACCTCTGTGCCTGTCAAACACTCTCTCCCGCCTCACAGAGGGTGTGAGTCCAACCCCAGACTATCTGACCCAAAATCATACAGAGGAAAGAAAAAGACATATACACAGATAAGGCCATCTGCAGAATTTTAAACTCACCTCTTGCAATAATTCACAATAATCTCTACATCATATGTTACATCTTTCAGACTTAAATAGTAAAGGCTTCAGGAAGGGCCGCAGCGGAACCAACTGCACTACCTCTTGGAGGACTTGTCCAATTTGCTGGCAGGTGATTTCCTCTGGGGCGTGGGGATTTTGGAAGGCTTGGCTCCAGGCGGCCGAGAACCTGCTCGGGGCGTAGGCCTGTGTACTGGGGGGACAGTCTCCACGTCGGAGCACACGGACTGGATCTCCGAGATGTCGAAGTCCGAGGCGTCACTGCCGCGGCGGCTGCTGGCCCGGCTGCCGGCTTTGCTGCCGGCCCGGCTCCCGGGTCGGCTCGGCGTCCTCCTGGGATCTGAGGAGAGAGAGGGCAGAGACAGGTCATCCTGCCTCCTGCGCCCACTGCCACCGGTTCTCGCAGCTCAATACCACGTTCAATCTCAGCTAGTCTGCTGGACACCCAGGAGGCGCTCAGGCAATACCTGTGGGTTTTCTGGCCTTGCTGCGACCCTTAAGTGGATAAAATATACAAAAAGCTGGATACACACACAAAGTGGAGGTTGGGGGCCATCCCACTTCAACAGGAATTCCACTGACTGGACACAGATGGAAGGATTAGACGTATTGAACTGGAGACAGTGCTTTCCAAAGTGTGGCAGGTCTGCCCTAGAGACGTGTGCAGTGCAAGTGCACAGCACGCACTTGGTGCAAGTCTTACCTGCAGATAAGGAATTCAAAGCAGAGGGGAACGGAAGACAAAAACTTCTTGTTTAAAAAAGTTTCAGCCTTGCTATAAAGAAAGCTGAGCGCCAAAGAATTGCTGCTTTTGAACTGTGGTGTCGGAAAAGACTCTTGAGTCCCTTGAACCACAAGGAAATCCAACCAGTCCATCCTAAAGGAGATCAGTCCTGAGTGTTCATGGGAAGGACTGATGTTGAAGCTCAAACTCCAACACTTTGGCCACCTGATGTGAAGAACTGATTCACTGGAAAAACCCTGAGGCTGGGAAAGATTGAAGGCGGGAGGAGAAGGGGATGACAGAGGATGAGATGGCTGGATGGCATCACTGACTCAATAGACATGAGTTTAAGTAAACTCCGGGAATTGGTGATGGACAGGGAGGACTGGAATGCTGTGGTCCATGGGGTCGCAAAGAGTTGGACACGACTGAGTGACTGAACTGAACTAGGCTTGCTGTGCTCAGGACCCTGGGGTCAGAACCAGAGCGGCTGGGCTTTTCCAACCCCCCAAACCAGAGCCCAGCGCAATTATCAAGCACCAAAGGAGGCCAGACCTTCTAGCCTCAAGGGGTACATCCTGTTGTAGCTTTTCTTTGATTTCACAGTCACTCTCTCATCTTTCTCTGGTACTTTCTGAAAGGGAATTTTTGAGTCCCTTATTCCCCTGGCTCACTGATCCCCGACCTTAAATGGATGACTGGGACCACCTGTCATTTCAGACGCACATAGCAGCATCAGTTCGTCTTCTCTGACTAGGAAGAAACAGGACTCTCACCTTTAGATCACATCAGGGAGGAAACACCCCAGACTCACCGGCAAACTGGGTCCGCACTCTGGCAGCTGCGGTGGTGATCAAGCCGCTGTCCTCCCCGGAGTGGAAGCCTTTCCCTGACAAGTATCCCGGAAGTCGGAGCTTGCTTCCCTGTATCGGCGTCCCCTGTGGTTAATCAGAGAAAAGTCATTTCAGACACTGCGTTTGTCCCATGATCCTCCACCAACACCACTTTGCAGGCTGTGGGAACCCTCCGTTGACACTTGGGAGGTGGAGGGGAGAGCCTACCGGTTAAACAAGGCACTCCGTTCCCACCTACTAACTTCTTGTTCTCTCCCAGCATTCAGAGGGAACCCTCTAAAGGAGATGAGTCCATGTCGGAGAGAAGGTATGAAAATGGAGGCAACAAACTGTGAGTATGTTAGTATTTCTCAGATAGTCAGTGAGTATCACAGAGTTCAGAGTTCAGCCAAAAAAAGAGGATGGTGATTGCATGGTACAGAGAGAAGATGGGGCTCTGAAAAATTGTGTTTGGATTATCTGCTGCTTGCAAGGCTTTTAGGGACGAAGACAGAAATAAACAGAACAGAAAGAAAATAAGAAATGCTTAGACAGCCATCATTTAAACAAACAAAATGGCCCCCCAAAGTGACATTTTATTAATTTGTAAGACGTCACTTTTATCTCTTGGCCCTATCACCTTCTATGGTCCTTACACACAAGATACCTAGGCAACGTTTTGGGATGATTCTCTTAAAATTCTTACAAGCATTCAAGTAGTCACAACTATGAAATTTTTATTATAAGTCTAAAATCATTGCACTTTTTCTTCATCACTACAACATTTTGAAAATTCTCCCAAAGTTAAAAAAAGAAAAAACAAATCTCCTGAGAAGTATAAGGATATCACATTCCTCAATGAGCTCACAGTCAGGGAGCTGTTTGGAGGAAATAAATCTATACAATTATATGTACTTTTTAAAATTAATTTTCTTTTATCAAATACTTTTAAATGCTTAATAAAGCATATGCAAGACCTGATACATCAGACTTGCAATTTGTTAATATTAGTGATATTCATAACTCATTTACATACTCTCTATACATTTAAGTATAGAATGTAAACAGAATTCATAGATTACTTGAGCGTTCAAAATATTATCACACATCTAACCACAAACAATCCTCACACTTACCTAATCACTTTTTCACAATCATGAAAGAGGAGGGCTTGAGGAGGGCAGTAACTTCCCCAAATGAAGTCTGACAGCTCTGCTCTAGCTAAATCCCTAACTTAGAATCTCAGCAATGCGAGAGTGAGGACTCGCAGGTGATGAAACATATTATGCGAGGTGACAGCTCCTGCCCCCAGAACACCAAAAGCACTCATCGGGTGCCTTGATGCGCTTGATTTTATGATCACAAAGCTACTCCGTCCTCTGAAAGTCCCCTCCATGGAAGGATACTGTTGTTTTGTCTCATGAGGCTACTTGAAATCATACCTAGTTTTCTATTACCTAAAGACTTTAATTTGGTGTGTGTGGGGGGAGTTTCCACTTTTTAAAAACTTGAACTAACGGAGTAGCATAGCCCTAAATATTAAAAAAAAACATCTCACATAAGGTTCCCTCCCCTCTGCTTTCAGTTCTGGCCACAACAGATCCATCAGAAGTGACACCTCGAGACAGAACATGTGATACTAAACCACATCGCTCACTCGGGGGAAGGGAGAGGGATGAGGGGCTGGGGGATGAGGACTGGTTTGTGCCCAATTCTACCTCCATCAGCAATTTCCATTTACATCGTTCCGATCTCAGAAGGGCAATGATATTTCCCCTGCCTGCCTCTCATTATGGGTGTGAGGGTTAAATAATACGTAAGAAAGAGTTTTGGAAAAGCATGAAAGGCTTTCGAGAGGTACCAACTTACTTGCATCCAAGAGTCCTTGCCTTTAATATGAAATACCTCCTTGGTTTCAGGAAGAGTTATTTAGAGATTCTCCCCCACCCAATTCTTGTGATTCTGCTCAAATACACGCCTATGTTTATCATTTTAAAGAGAAGTTTCTTTAAAAGACATATGGTTGACTTCCAGTTGAACATAAATGATCAAATCTTATATCACCTAAATATCTTATCCCCATAGAGCACGTCATTTAAAAAAGAGCATACTGACTAAAAATCATTAAGTCTAATAAAGATACACACCTTTCGAGAAAGAGAGAGAACTTTGTGCCTACCTGAGCCCCTGACCTCCTGCACAATGAATAAAAGGCTGTCTCAACCACCCAGTGTTCTTGGACAGAAGTAAGCATACCAGACAGTCAGAAGGACCTTGTCCAGAGAGAACACTCAATCCACATTCTTTTAAGTGATTCTCTTGCAAATGACACTGCCTTTCACTCTCTCCCAAAAAGGATTACGGTACTTCTTGCTGAAACTATGTCTAAAAGCAGAAGGATACCATCAGCTTGAAAAGAAACTGGACTCGGGTCTGGGTATAGTCTCCTGTACTTCACTCTCCCAGGGGAGAAAAGCAAAAGTAAGTATGAGCAAGAGAACAAAAAGCAAAAGCGATCAAGAGCCTGCAGTGGTGGCAAGGTTAAGGAGCTACAAGCCATCTTTTCTGCTGACCCCTTACTCTCGTGTCTGCCTAGAAATGCTGGGTTGAGACTTATTACACAGAAGTCTTTAAAAAGACACAGTATTGTCAAAAGTGCAGTTATCAAGGGGGAGGTGCGGCAGGGCTAGTAGGTGATAGTCAGTTAAAGGCAGCTGTTAGGCTGGATTCTGGGGCCTTACGATACCTCTGGAGATGACACGGGAAAGTCAGGGCACTCAGCTGGTTTACAGGGAGTTGACACCTTGCTGTTTGTCAACCAGGGTTTACCATAATTGCGTGTTAAAGGATGGAGAATCTGTATGGAACAATGGCAAATCAAACGTGAAGGACGGCAGATAAAAAGCAAAGCCATGGAAAGAGAGATTCACAGCCACTCATTTTGCAGTAAGAATGATCATCATTAAAAACAAATGGAAAGGTCTGATGGCAAATCATACACACCAAAAACATGAATGAAGCTTTAAAAAGAAAAACCAGTCTAAAAGGTATGAAAGTCTCCAAACAGATTGTCTCTATACGGGCCACAAGGCAAAGGCAAAAAAAAAAAAAAAAAAATACACACACACACACATATTTAATCCTGCATCTTCCATATTGTGATAAGGGACAAAGCTGGTCCTGCAAATTCTAGGAACCCCAAACACTGAAAAGCAGACTCTAGCACAGCAGTCCCCAACCTTTTTTGGTACCAGGGACTGGTCTAGGGATGATTCAAGAGCATTACATGAATTGCGTACTCTATTCCTATTTATTATTACAGCAGCTTCACCGCAGAACATCAGACATTAGATCCCCGAGGCTGGGACTGCTGCTTTAGACGGGGAGTGTGGAGGAGAAGAAAACGCGCCCTACCTTGGGCGTGCTGCTGGCAGGGACCTGCGGGGAGGCGGCCTGGCCGGCCTGGCTGGACACGGACGTGGACCGGTTGGGTGAGGCCGCCCGGGACGAGGGCCTGGATCTCCGGCCCCTGGGCCGGAAGGCAGCCATGCCCTGAGTGGCTCCATCCGCCAAGATGAACTTCTCGCGCAGCTCCATGTTCGTCCTTCCTTTAGCTGGATGGTGGAACACGTGACAAGGCACACACACAAAAGAGGAAGGGAAAAAAAGAAAAAAGAGGGGCTCAGTCGTGTGTGGGGGAAAAATCACCACCGGGCACCACAGACCACGTGGAAGATTGCAAGAACACCTTTTTGCCATGCCAACTCCAACTCAGCATCACAAAAAGTCAAATGCATTCCTTTACAATGCATTCCTTTTGGATACAAGTAAGTTGGGGGAAGAAAAAAAATAAAAGTGTGTTTATTCTAACACTAGACACCAGCAAGAGGAACCACTATTAAAGAGAGAGTCAGCATGAAAATGACAAGCTCATGCTCAAATACTGTTAATCCACCCGCTACTGATGCCTGCGGTGTTTCCCTATGCCATCCCCACGCCAAGGGGACCAGGGAGGCAGGGACTATGGCTTTTGTAGGTACTACTGAGGTCAGGAGATTGAGAGCAATATTTCACCATCAGGATTAATTCAACAGTTATACAGAATGAGAGATGGGTTATTAATCATGATGACAACACATAAACTTTCGGGTTTTTCACTTTCAAGAAGGCGGCTGGTATTTTTATTTTATGCCTTAAATACCTGGTTTTACAACATGCAAAATAACAAACGCCAGACCCCAGGATCTGGGAGGTCATCCGTGATTCAACACTCAGACCAACACATGCGCACGCGCTCTTAAGGCGCCGCCAGAGCCTCGCGTGTAGGGCACTGGCCTGGGTTTGATCACGGACACAACCCCTGCGTCTGCAACACTGGAAGGGCGTCCAATGTCGAGAGTTTCAATTTGGAAGCACCAGCTCAGTTGGATGTGAGTTAAGCCATACGTGATGGATGAAGCGCGTTATTTGAAAACAAACAACGAAAGCAAGAATGTCAAAGGAGGAAAGAGGAGAGGTCAGAGGGGAGAGGCAAAGAGAGGGGGTCGCCAACCTATAGTAGGCTGAGTAGTAGTGATTGAAGAGTTTGATTCCGAGCGTAACATTTTACTCCCATGATGATGAACTAGAAGAAATGACACAGGATACCAATCACATTCAAGAGAACTGTTAGCAGAAGAAGAAACACAGCCCAGTGGTTGACTACGCCAAGGCTGCTCAGGTCGGGCCTTGGTGCACAGTTTAGAAGGGAAGCACGCACAGGGCTGACCCGGGAGGAAAACCGTGCCCCAGTCAGCCTGCCTCTCTCGGGCAACCGCACAGAGCACTCTGCCCTCTCCCTTGCTTCATAAGCGGAGCTGTGCTCCCGTAGGCTGCACTGTATCCCAAATACAAAACGAAAGGGCGCCTTTGCTTTTGTCTCTCTCCGTTAGGCGTAATCACCCACGGTGGCCAGCAGGGGCGCCCGCGGACTGGCCGCCGGAGCCCAGTCCCACCCGCCTGAGCGTGTGCATCTTCTTAGGGCACTGATCCGTAACTTCAAAATTCAGAGTCAAATCAGGAGCTTATTGTTTAGATTTTTTTTTCAATACTGCTTTCCTCACCTCCCCCTAATTTCAGAAACACTTTTGCTTTCAAACTTCTCCTGTACAGTATCTTCGATCTTCATCACTCGATTTTCTTTCCTCTTACTTTGCTTTTCAATGACAGAGGAAATCCTGTCCTTGGCTGGTAGAATCGCTCATTTTGAGAACTGCAGATGGAGGGGTGTCTCATACAGAAAAAATACATTCTAGTGTTTCCCATCCCTCAGTCTCCTAGCTATCCAGGAGAAGTGGAAAAAAAGGAAAAAAAAAAAAAAAAAAAAAACAAGAGCGAGGAACACAGTTTACATGACTGCCCCAAGTTCTTTGGGAACTTCAGGCTGACAGACCAACGTGGACATTCATCATATTGGGCTGGCCAAAAAGTTCGTTTGGGTTTTTCCGTAATGTCTTATGGGCAAACCCAGGAAAACTTTTTAGCCAACCCAATAATATATGACCAAAATAAGCCTCAGTAAGTTATTTTTAGCTAACTTTTTAAAAAACGTTTGACTTTACATATTGGGAGTATAGTTTTACTTGATATATTGGAGCATAGTTGATTATCAATGCTGTGATAGTTTCACGTGCACACCCCAGTATGTTTTTGATGCTGGAAAATAACACAAGATGGACATACTTGCACAGGGTGACTACCCTGACGGTAAGCGTCTCCTTACCCCTGCAAGGGTCGTTTTTCACTAGGAACTCATCGAGCGCCATCCATCCACCTCCAACGCGAACCATCACGGTGCTGCGCAGGATGCGGACGAGCCGGAGTTGCTGGGAGTCTCCAAACTGGGAAGGGGAAGAAAGAAGACCTTCTAATTGTCCAGAGTAAATCTCAACCAAGGCAGGAAGTGCGATCTGCTATAAGCAACCAACTCTAACTTCTTGCTTAGTTTGCAGCGATTAGTAAAATCTCAGAGAGGGGTTTGTCATGATCTGCGTTAGACGGCTGCATGCTGATTTAGCCCAGAGGAAATAGGGTGAAAAAAGATGATGAAGGTTATCACGTGTAATCCTGAAGCTTTCTTCTAAAAATGATTTTTCTCTCTTACGACAGAAACAACATTAGTAAGGAAGTAATTGAAAAATGTTTCTAGAGATTAAACACAGCCATGAAAATAACCACTGATCCAGTCTCCTGGGGCTTCCAGGAGGTAACATGATCCTAAAGAAAATTTAATAAACTGATTCTTCTTCATGAAAACTTCCTTTTACACCTAAAGCTGTTGGAAATCTGTGGCAGAAATGTTCATAAACTCATCTGCTTTCTCTAAGCAGTTCTGACTTCGCGAAAGAGACAATAAATGATCATGACTAATAAAAATTTCACAGTTAAATAAAATTTCTGCATCACTAATGATCTGGTAGGCTAATTTGTTAAAGGCTGGATTAACATGCCATTTTAGATTACTGTCATATTTGGACAGACACTGACACATTAGGAATGATACGGCTTTCTTTAAAGCTGTATGCATCAAAATTGCTGACACTGAGAAGCATTTGTCTTTTCCTGCTCTTCCAGTGGATCTCTGATCACTCAGATATGCTACAAATTCTTCAACTCTTGAATACACATGTAGACTGCAGGCAGTTTCTGAACATAAGGTTTATTTACTATGAAAGCCCATGAGAAATGATTTTATACCCTTAAATCATTTCTAACAAGCTCATGACCAACTTAAAAAAACCACCCGACTGAATTTCATGGTTGCCAACCTGGCGGATACCATAGCAAAATGAACAGTCAAGTTGACATAAAGAGCTTCTTTTTAAGGCAGGGAACATACAATTGTGACTATTTGTCTGGGCTCATGAAAGATAAATAGAAAAACCTGAAGTAGAAACAATTTGCTGCTTTTCATAAATTTTAATGCTGAGTTTCAGGAAGAGAACACTAGAACAAAGCCAACCATCCCAGACCCTGCAATTCAGAAGGATCCAAAAAGCATGTAAAATGTACCAGTGGGACTCAGACAGTCACATCAAACCTTTTTACATTGCTTTTTCTAAAATGGTTTTTAAGCCTTGAGATTTCAACTCTCCTGTAACTGAACCTGCTTGTGAATTGTAAATTAAAATTTAAAAATCAAAATACATATTGAATTTGTTAGAAAAAAAATTGGTGCTGCTAATAAGCAAAGGGAAAGGAGGGGATTCAAAGAAAATTACCCTTAAGGAACCAGATAATCAGACCATACACTTTTGGTCCAAGATTACATTGAAAACAAGCTTTAAGGATATAGATAAATATTTATGTCACATGTAAATAATATAAAATATTTATTTTATAGGGATGATAGTTCAATTTATTTCCATCATACGAAATATGAATAAGTTTAAATTTTGAGATGGCATTCTCTGACAGGTATCATTATCTTTAGAATTTCCTTGATTTTTTCAACAGCTAAATTGAAGGAAAATACATAATGTTGTTGTTTGTATTTTCAGTGACTTAAACCTTTGGGGTCATTTCATCCTTTCCAAAAATAAAAAATGCTGTCACTAACTTAGAAAATAACAAGAAAGAGAAAGTTACTTTTTATGCAAACTAATGGAAGGTTTCAAAACATCTATTCAAAATGACTTAAAAATTTTATTTGAAAAAATAATCTGCTTGCAGTAAATGATACTTGGTAATTTGAAACTTAAGATCTAATCTGACTGAGAAACTGAGCAGCAGAGTAATATCTACAGATATGGCCAGATATTCTGGAGGAGGGCATGGCAGTCCACTCCAGTATCCTTGCTGGGAGAATCCCATGGACAGAGGAGCCTGCTGGGCTGTCGTCTATGAGGTGGCATAGAGTCAGACACTATTGAGGCAGCTGAGCACACACAGATGGTCAGGTATCACAAATAGCATGACTGTTTTCAAAAGCACAGAGTTTAAAAAAAAAAAAAAAAAACAACTTTCCTTGTTTAAATCAAAACATGATTTCTCTTGTCTTTAGTTATAAATTCTGATCTTGGTCCGTCTATTCTGACTTAAGTCTGAGGGCAAAACGGCATAAGTACGGCTAGGATTTCGTGCAAGTCACAAGAGAAACAGTTCCTCACAGGGATTTGTATCATTTAAGACCATCAGAGCGACACTTTACTCAGAATGCAAAGCCCTAACCCGAAGAATCAGGGCATACGGATGACGGCTGCTCTGGAGAAAACCATCACCGAGGCCGAGCGCCATGCTGACCACTCGGAGCTGTCCTCCCAGGTCACTGCCCGAGGCTGGCCCTATTCTCACTGCCCTCCTCAGAGCACCCTCTTCCTCAACAGCCAAGCACCAACAAGACCACACGGAGACTGTGAACAGTCAAGTTTGTGCTGCGATGAGAAGCTGCATATGACAGGTGGGAACAGGATTATCAAAGACAGGACTGAAAGCTGCACTGCAACGCTGCGCCTAGCCAAACTACGACTGATTATCTGGTTTGCTTGAAGGCAATTTCCTCATGTGAGACACAAAGCAGAAAGGAGTCCCGGATCAAGGACCCTTATAGCGTTGACAGAAACACCACGCCAACCAACACTGCAGCTGCTAGGGGGACAGCATGGGAAAGACGGGCCAGGGCAAGCTTTAATGACTATGAATTAAAGTTTAAAAAGCCATTGGGAACTGGAGAATACATTCCACTGGTTTATACCTGATTTCCCAGGAAGAACTGAAAAAAAAAAAAAAAAAATGAAAAATGGAAGAAAGACATAATTAGTTCAATAGGAAACTTTTCATATGACTCCAGAAAACACACATATACACACACTCTCTCTCTCACACTTTGGGATTCTGGATATAGTATCTAGTTTAGAGATGTGCAGGTACCCATTTTTCCCAATGTCAAACCAAATAATCAGAAAATTTTCTATGCAAGGTTTTTGGAAAGTCTTTGGGTTTCAAATTTAAGGTAAAAATTCAAACATATACTGGGTTGGCTAAAAAAGTTCATTTGGGTTTTTCTGTGCCATCGTGTGGAAAAATGTGAGCAAACTTTTTGGCCAGCCCAAGAGATGACTGTTTTTCAATGCAGAAATACAAAAACAAAATGAATAATGTTTTATTTATAAGTAACAGACTATAGGAGGGAAACCCAGCACATTTCCTATCTAGCTACTACAAATAAGAGATGTTCCAAAAAAAGAGGGGAAAAAATGATAAAGTGTGACTAAGTCACAAGTGCTTTCAAGTAATTGGTTTGAAAGAAGGTGAACTGAATTATTGAGATTAAAAAAAAAAAAAAAAATTCTGCATCAGAGGACAACACTGCCTCTTATCACATTTATAAAAACAAGTCAACATTTTAACTTTGCTTCCTGCCTTGGAATAGTTTGGTTACTGAAAGTATGACAACTTACCTCAAATCATAATAAAATAGATTATAAAGTAATATTAAGCAACCTAAATATACAAGATGTGTTTTCCTCTGAATATTTTTCTCCTTGAATGGACATCCTGTACATGTCAAAGAGATGCCCTAATATACAACAAGCTATCTTCATATCATTTAAAGTTACAAAAGCTGGAATTTCATATACCAGTACCCTTTGATAGATGGTAAAAATAAGTCATTAGCACTCCTGGGAAGCAATGCAGATCACACTTTTAATTCTCATCCTTGAAGCAGACCTCACAGCTATTTTGAAAACTTACCCTGTATTTGTTATCTCCAATCTGTTCAACCTGGAATCGTTTTGCACATTTGCACTTAGCCACCTGCCTTGTCACCTGCCAAAAGGAATGATAAAACAGTCACTCTAATGTTAATATTACATCGCGGCACCCTTAGAACCTTTATGCGACAATGAAACGTGGGAATAAAGCAGTAGCATCAACTGTGCAGGGTATCTGGGCAGAACATGAGGTGACTGCTGCAAGCGGAATAAAGGTAAGCAGTACCTCATCTTCGATTTTGTCAGCATCGGTGATGGGTTTGTATGCATCCTTATTTGGGTGAAGGGCAGCTACAAATTCATAGTAGTCGATGTATCCGTCTCCATCTCTGTCGAAGATGTCTGCAACCGCACTCATCTCAAGGCGGCTGGTAGGGAACTCTTAACAGTTTCAAAACAATAGTTAAGTAGCGTTATTGAGGCAATCACTGGCAAATGAAACTGCAATATATTTAAGATGCAACCATAATAATGTGATATATGTACGCTGTGGAGGGATTCCTTTCATCTAGTTAACACATCCATCACCTAATATATTTATCTTTTGCACTTTTTTTTGGGTAAGTTTTACTCTTTCAGCAAACTCCAATCTATACATGTTATCAATCATAGTCACCATGTCATATATGTGAGAGTTGGACTGTGAAGAAGGCTGAGCGCCGAAGAATTGATGCTTTTGAACTGTGGTGTTGGAGAAGACTCTTGAGAGTCCCTTGGACTGCAAGGAGATCCAACCAGTCCATTCTGAAGGAGATCAACCCTGGGATTTCTTTGGAAGGAATGAT
>SJYT01051162.1:74119-149200 GCA_006410635.1 Cephalophus harveyi | reverse complement strand
AACTCTTGAGAGTCCCTTGGACTGCAAGGAGATCCAACCAGTCCATTCTGAAGGAGATCAACCCTGGGATTTCTTTGGAAGGAATGATGCTAAAGCTGAAACTCCAGTACTTTGGCCACCTCATGCGAAGAGCTGACTCATTGGAAAAGACTCTGATGCTGGGAGGGATTGGGGGCAGGAGGAGAAGGGGACGACTGAGGATGAGATGGCTGGATGGCATCATGGACTTGATGGATGTGAGTCTGAGTGAACTCCGGGAGATGGTGATGAACAGGGAGGCCTGGCGTGCTGCAATTCATGGGGTCGCAAAGAGTCGGACACGACTGAGCGACTGAACTGAACTGATACATATATAACCAAACATATATATATAAACCATAGTCATACATTACATTTTCAGGCCTTATTAATTTTATATCTGGAAATTTGTACCCTCATACCAGCCTCTCCTCCACCTCCCAGCCAAACACTTTCCTGCCCTGTTTCTGTGAGTTTGACTTTTTGTTTAGATTCCACATACAACTAATAATTAAGATATTCTCAGTACACTCTACTCCCAATGAAAGTTGATAAGACCTTCCACTTATAATAAAATTTTACAAGAAAGATTTGTGTGGGTTTTTTAGTTTTTGGTTGTGCCTCCTCGTGTGGGTTGTTTGGAGGATTTTAGTTCCCTGACCAGGAATTGAATCCATGACCACTGAGTGGAAGTGCAGAGTTTTAGCCAATGTACCACCAGGAAGTCCCCCCAAAGATTTAAGTCTTAAAAAAAAAGTAAGTAGCATTAACTTGTTAATTCTGCCTTGAGACATTCTTGGTTGTACATCTGAATTGTAGTGTGGCCAGTTAAATGATTAGCATGATCAAATATAATAAAATCTTTAAAGAGAGAAAAACCTGATTTATGGAACCTAAGCACAATCACTATATACGTGGCCTAAATTTACCCTTATTTACTCTTTGAATCCTTTGAAGCGGCTATTTTTCTAGGCTAAAAACTATTTAAGATTAGCAAATTTCATGTGGTTCAAGTACCACTTATGGAATAATTTACGTGAAATTTACTTTCAGAATGGTTTCCGGTAACTTCTGCCAGAGAAATCACAAACAGAGGACCAAACTAATCTATCAACAAGAAGGGGGCATGTACTTTAAGCATTTTTATAGCCTTGTAATTTCCTACTAATGACAATATCAGATTAGAATGTGAACTACAACAAAAAACAAGGACTGCCTCGCATTTACTGATGGCCCATTTTATGCCAGGCAACACAATCTGAGAATTAAGAATTATTAACCTGGTCACCCACCGCCAGTTCATCTGTGGTGACACAATTAGTAAGTGTGCCTGCCTCCAAAGCCATACATTTTAACCTAGATCGGTTTTTTTTGGTTTTTTGAGGGCAATGACTTCAAAGCCAAATTTAAAGGTGATGCTAATTACTTACAAGTAACACAAGATTCCTGGCTCCAAAACTTAAACTGTGCTCATTTTCTTAAAAAAACTACATTCATTCTGGCCGCCTCACATGGGACTTACTTGAGGAAAGGATTCCGTCAATAAACTCTTGCCGGGTTATTTTCCCATCCTGATCTTTATCGATCCTCCTGAAAAAGTCCATCACTCGAGATTTCTTGTGGTTCATCCAGCGCATGTACTTTTTGCGCCAGACATCAAAGTCAAAGTTGGCAAATTCTCTAAGCTGAAAAGGGCAAGAGGCATTTTGCTGAGTGACAACTGTGCTCAAATTACATCTTATACAACGTGAGTGTGATTTCTAATGATCCTCTAGACAACAAAAATTTTATCCTATATGATATGAACGTTATTTTTAATGGTCCTCTAGAAAAAAAATTGTATCTTATATAATATGAATTACCATTATTTTTAATGATCCTCTAGATTCAAGGATCCCCCAATCTCCGGGATCTACTGCTTGATGAGCTAAGGTGGAGTTTATGCAACAAACACAGAAATGAAGTGCACAATAAATGTAATGTGCTTAAATCATTCTGAAACCACCCCCAACCTCAGTCTGTGGAAACATTCTCTTCCACGAAATTGATCCCTGGTGCCAAAAAGGTTGGGGACTGCTGCTCTAGATAACAAGAATTCTATCTTATACAGTATGATTAACGCTATTTTTGATGATCACCTAGACAATACACACACATCGTTCTTTCCGAGAGAGACATCATCTTGCAAAGGGGGCCTCAATGCTTATCCTGTAAAGTTTATTTCATTACTGCCACTGTTCTGTTCTTTACTTTTCAGAAGAAACAAAACTCAAAGTGTCAAACGGGAATTTTTTGGTAATAGCAAAGTCATTCTCTGCGCCCCTGGGGAGCAGGCTCAGCTCTGCACGACCCATTCAACCTTTCGAGCTCTCAGCCCCAGGCTCTCTCAACTCCCACATTTAAACATTCACCAACTCCAGAATCTGAAACTCGAACAGCCTCAGATCAGAGTATGTATAATTAAAAGATCTGCATCATAAATGATTACAGTTGCTAGGTGATGCTGCCAGCAAACGTGTCAAACCAGACCTTTTCCTAAGGCGGCAGCTTTTGATTATGTTACAACGTATCTGTTTTTGACTTTGATCCCTTAACTCCAAAGCCCATCTATCAGGGGTTTTTCCCCCCATAAAAACAGTCATACTTGCAGCATTAATTTTAGAGATATTAATAAAATATGCACTCTGACATCAAGAGTTTATTACCAGAAATGTCAGAAAAAAAATCAAGATTTTGGCACTGCGTTCTGGTGAATGGGGGCAAATGCCAATATGGAGCCGAATACGAGCCTCCTCACCTCCTCCAGTCTGTCCAAGGCGTCATTAAGCTTCCTCCTTCTCTCTAAGGCAAGAAGCCAGACTTGCTGCCACTTGCTCACCAGTAAGTTGACCCTGGGATTTTTGGTTTCAATTTGCGTCTGTGATCCAGAGGGATAGAAGCTTGGGGCTGGGAGGCGTTTACCTGTTAAAACACAACTTGATTAGGATGGCAAAGTCTCCAGGGGTTTGGAAGGTGTTAAGGCCTGACCTCTCCTGCTCCTCATTCAGAGTGAATCAAGTTCACTACTGACTGTGACGAGGAGAAATTCTGATTGAAGTGAAGTGCGGTATCAGGGTCCAAATGCGTTTTACTTAACAGGGATCACATACTGTTCAGAGACAGAGGCATTTTAACATATCTTGACAGGAGTCCTGAAGTACTAGAACGCTCTCTCATTACACTGATGCTTCAAACACTTTTCAACCTAAATTCTGTGCCACTTGAGTTCCACAGAAGCACTCTGCCACCTTCCTCTTTGCTACTTAATCAGGGCACTGCTGTCTGTGACTCGGTTCCAGAAGCCTGGCTGTGACTGAGAGGCTAAGGCCCCGAGGATGGCAGGTGCAGGCAGGTGGTGCCAGGGGCGCCACAGTCAAGGAGACACCCAACAGCCCCAACCCGACCACCCAGTGTGAGGCAGCCCGGCCTTCCTCCAGGCCCACTTCCTGCTGAGGCTGAGCCCCCGAACACTGGCTCACCTCCCAACTTACCACCCTCTTCAAGCTTCCTCCCTCTATCACTTACAGGCTTCTATAACGTCACAGAGCTTCCTCACCTAACTAAATGGCTCAATGTGATCTGGAAAAACACATCACTGGCCTCAGCTTACATAGGAAGCTAGTGTCCAAGCTGAGATTTGCCTAGATTTCCTAACCCCCATGGGGCTGTACAGAGATATCAATAGCTAATATTTAATGAGCATTTAACAATAGTCCAGGAAGTACACTAAACACTTCACACAAAGCAGTTAAATCAAATCCTCACCACAGCCCAAGAAGGTTATCATCCTCCCCTTTTACAGGTGAGAAAACTGAGGTTCAGAAAAGGTTTAGATAACACATCCAAGGTTGTATGATCCAGCTGCTGGGGGGGAGGTGTGTGGCACAGGACAGCCAAGAGTCTATGCAGAGTCCCTAACCACTTTCTTACCATGGCAGACCCAAAACCATTTTTTCTTTTTTTTTTTTTTTAACTAAGACATCATTCAGAAAATCACAAATTGGTATAAACTGTGCATCTTCTAAATCTTATCCGAGCTATTACTGAATTTAATGTCATTTTGTTGGGTCAAGACAGGCTGGGAAGTCAGTAAATAGAGCCTGAAGTCATATGACCACGAGCAAAATCAATCAGATTACTGGTTACTAGTGAATAGTTAGGTCACGGTCATTCCTATTCCATTCCACTTGAAGGTTATTTACATACTAAAAGCAGAATGAGTCATTTCAAAGGAGGTGATGGTTTCTGTTCTTGTTGCAAATCTTTTTAATTTCTTCTGGCTAATCTTAAAGACCAAATAAGGTTACATACAGAAACCTGGATTTACCTTTTTCTTTATTTTAAATAAGTTGCTTAAAATAAGTTTTAAAATAATAAATATTATTTTAAAATAAATAATACGTAGCCCATGTTTTCTTTCAAGAAAACTTTTTGTTATTGAGAGCTTGTGTAGAATCACCTATGCCTCCAAAATGCCCAAGTGAGAGGAAAGTGAAGTCGCTCAGTTGTGTCCGACTCTCTGGGACCCCATGGACTGTAACCCACCCAGGTTCCTCTGTCCACGGGATTTTCCAGGCAAGAGTACTGGAGTGGGGTGCCATTTCCTACTCCAGGAGATATTCCTGACCCAGGGACTGAACCCGGGTCTCCCGCACTGTAGGCAGACGCTTTACCATCTGAGCCACCAGAGAAGTCCCGATGTCAAACCATAACTCAAAATAAAAGGAAGTTAACTTCCTTGTATAATAACCGTCCTCGTTTTAAACAAACGGCTGCACTTACGTCCTGCTCGCCCCTTATCCAAGACCGGGATGTGGGACTGCAAGGAGGAAGGGTCTGCTGCCCTCCTCTTGTAGGTCTTGGTGACTTTGTCCACGTCAGGCTGCTTTCTGGTCATTTCCTCCATGAAGGTCTGAAAGAAAGCAGTGATACCAACTAAATACAAGTTCATCAGTGAACGCGATCTTTAGAAATGAATTAAAAAGAGAGAGGATAAAAAGACCACACTACGATTTCTGGAAAAAGAACAAAATAGCATGTTTTATCTAGGGGTAAAAAAATCTAACCACCATAATACAGCATTTACTTACTTCTAAAGACTACCAAGTGTTATAGGTAGTAAGTACAGTGTTTCAAAAGCAATTTGTTTTCGATTGAAGACCACCCTGGGAGCAGCTGTATGAAGAATACAACCTGTCTGTGACCGGCCAGGACGAAGCGTCCAGGCTCTCCCTGAAGAATCTCAAAGTGAGTATCTGTTTGCTCAGCAACGAGTCAGCTGGGCTGTCTAGGGACACATCTCACCTGCCTATCTGAAATGTTTAAGATGTCTTTGATATACAGTGACAGAAAGCATTCACATTTAATGTGGAAACATCTCAAATATCCCTATTAATAAATGGGCTCTACCAGTGAGGGCCCTCTGGGTTCAAGTTTATATTTAAAAGGTCTGACTAACTTGCCATTTGTCTCATTTCCTTGGGCTATGATCATGACTGACCATGTGTCCCTGTATACGAAATCTGTGGCAAAGGCAGAGACTAGTAAAAACGATGGGAAAAGGAGGAAGCAGACAAAAGTGAGAAAAGTGAAGAAGCACGTTTGCAGAACGTCCATCACCCTGCAGAATACTGATGACTTTAACACTGCAGATGCCAGAGATGCTTCAGGGCCACACAGGCACTGAAATCTTACACTTCTATTAAAATACAATTGCACTGTTAATTGCTTAGCCAAGTAATCTGACACTCAGTGATCTTCATAAATGCGTATTAAAGAAATGAATGAGCAAACAGTGGGTCAGTGTGATGCCCATCATTTCCGAACCTGAAACTTTTTTGAGTGAGACCGTATGTTCCCATTGGGATGAGATGTGTCTGCAGGACTGGTGGGCTTCCTGTGAGATGCTGAGAGCAGACAGTAGACCCAATGCAAATGTGGACCAGTGAACAAGAGAGGGGAGGCAGCTATGGGGGTGCAGGAGGGGAGGGGCAGGCCTGGGGATGAAACACAGGGAGAGCTGCCCGCTAAGGGAGCAGGGGGTGGTCGGTAGGGAGAGCCCATCCAAGGGGGGCGCCCTGATGGGGCCAAGAGGAAGGAGCGTCCGCAAAGGGCAGGAGACCCCAGCAAAGCGAGAGGCGCTCCAGGGCCGGGGAGGAGCCAGACCCAGCGGGGAGAGGCTGAGGAAGTGAAAGAAGCGGCACGGCCTTCTCTTGAGAAGGCCCGAGGAGGCAGGCTGGGGGGACGTCTGTTACCTGGTGCTCCGCGATGAGGGCTTTCACCTCTTCAATCTCCTGGGGGATGACCTCCTTGTCCCTGTCACTCAACGTGGTTTCAGCCCACTGCAGCCAGGCCAGCAGGGCTTCCAGCAGCTCCTGCTTTGCGATGAGCCCAGCCAGGGCACCGGCCAATCTCTGCTGGTGCTGTTTCGCCCAGGCCAGCACCTGGTGGACAAACAGACCTTGCTCCCACTCCCTTCCATCTTAGGGCATGATTTCACGGGTGTTAAGTACACAAAATTCAAATATGTATCAGGATCACCCTGGGCTAGACCCGTAACTCTTCCAGTCTTTCAAGATTCCATCAATGTTTCCGAGACCCAGCTGGTGGAGGATACGGGAACCCTTTACAACACTTGGTCACCCTCAGAAGGGAAGATGGCCATCAATCACCCAGGCTTCCCTTCACCTTATAATTTAAGTTTGAACTAACATCCCCTGAAGGATCATGCGTGCTAACTCCAAGGAGCACAGGGTGGAAATAAAAATAGCTAAGATCTTAAATACAAAACGAATTCACTTGCGTGTGCAATTCTTTCCATAAGCATAGATGGCCCTGAAAAACCTATTCTGCAGCTATGAAGTGGAATTGGACAGAAAGTTCTACAGTGAACCAAGTATTTGCCTTTTCATGTTTCAGGGACACAGATGCAGAACGCCTGTAACTTCTTCAAGAAAAGTGGGTGGCAGAGACAGGTAATACCCAGAGGAATGGTCTCATAAAGGATGCAAGCCTCCAGGTTCCCACAGCCTTAAAGGCATCATCAATTGCCCAAGTGTGCACAGCCCCTCGCCCTGACTCTCATAGCTCCCGCTGCCCTACCCACGGCCTGCGGCACACTCACCTCCTCGAATCTGGCCCGGATGATGGTTATCCAGTGCTTAATGGTGGTGATGGAGTCAGGGTGGCAGATGGCCAGGATGGAGTCCCCCATGCTGGTGGCTTTGTTGAGGGCGGCACGCTTCTCCTCCAGTCTCTTCATGAACTCCTGCAGCAGAAACAAAGGCACACAGGCTGAAACCAAAACTCAGGCAGTGCCCACTGGACTCACAGAGCTAAACCAGCAAGCAAGAACTTCAATGATTTATTCACAGCTGGAAATCGTTCACTGATGAGGAACTGAGAGAGGGGAGGCACAGAAATCAGAAAAAGCATCTTCTAACCCACTCTCAAAATCCAACTGCAGGATACTATCTCATACTTTACAAACACATGATACAAAAAAACAAGCTCCTGAATTTGAATATATTATAATTATTATATTCACAGAGAGGAGAATTGGGACTGGGCCTAAACCAGAGACAGGAACAATATGGATTGAAAGAAAAAAATGTTCTAGCAAACAAGACAAGGAGGTTAGTGTTTAAAGCAGCATTCACTGTGCCAGGAATGACAGGAATGCGTATCCAAAAAGTGCCAAGGAAGAGAGCGGGCTGGCCGGGAACTGAGAAGGTCTGGGCTGCAGGAGAGAAACCCCAGCACCCAGGCGGGAAGCAGGCCCGAGAGGCTGGAGCAAGCCGTCTGACAGGGCTGGGCTCTGGGAGAAGCACCCATCTCAAAGTCCGGTAAAGAGAGCCATCCTCAGCTTTGGCAGGATGCACAAACCTCAACAGGTCTGGAGGCAGTCAAACCAATCTGCTTACAAGTATCTCACATGCTTTACTCTTGGCCATCAGAACTGTACCCGGAGATTCATGTATCACAGAACTCAGAAAGTGGGGCTGAAAGATGAGAATCTTGGCCCTAAAAAATGTGACATGTCTCCCGAACCCTGCACTGAATTTCAAACACCCACTGACCCCTCTGATCTATCTGGACCCCACACCAAGAACAATTCCTGCCCTGACAAGAGTGGGAGGGGATGGACGGAACCAGTGTTACCCACGCCCGGTAACCAGGGGGTCATCTCAAATTACAGGTAGTGACCTTTCCTTTCGAACCTCCAGAGTGCCTGTCTGATGCGTCCTATGCTGGCATTTTGCTCTGATAAAATAATCCATTTACGTGCACAGCTACTAGATGTTAAGGTGCACAAGATCGAGAGAGTATCTTATGCAATTCTGTGTCTCTGTGGCCGAATAAATGCTGGGGGAGTCAAGGTGCAGTGCAGTCATGCTGACATGACCTACTGTGACTTTTAGTTTACACTGGGGTAGAGTTGATTGACAATGCTGTGCTAGATTCTGGTGCACAGCAAAATGATTCAGTTATATATATACATGTACCCATTCTTTTTCACATTTTTTTCCCCATAAAGGTCGCTACAGAGTCCTGAGCGGAGTTCCTTGGACTGTGCAGTGGGTCCTTGATGAGTACCTCCTTTATATACAGGAGTGTGCACGTTACCCCGAGACTCCTCATGTGTCCTTCCACCCACCCTTTCCCTTGGTAACCATAAACAAATGAACTTATTTACAAAACAGAAACAGACTCACAGACTTTAATGACCCACTTTTCAAATATCAGGACCTACTTTAAAAATATTTTAATTTTCGCTTAAAGGTGAAAGAAAACGAACTTTACTAGGAAGAGAGAAAAGCAGGGGTTAAGGGCAGCTGTGCTTTTCCAGAGGGGAGCTGACCCAATCATGCACGTTTACCCACTCCCACACTGCAAACCAGGCCCCATGGAACGGTGTAGACCGGGTGCCAGCCAACACAGCGTCCCGGGCTCCTCCAGGCCCGTCTGAGCGCTGCTTGGAGGCTTGTGGTCACGTGGGAAACCTTGCCAATTTGGAAACTGGATTCTACCGAGAGGGCTCTAGTCCAAGAAGTTAAGGATTCTGTTTGCCTTCTATTGGTGAATGTGTGAAGGTAAACAAAGGAAATAGAAAAGAAAGAACAATGTTACTGTAAAATACTATTGCATTTATAACACTGCATGTAATTGTATACTAATTTTAAAATATTCAAAAGGAATCTGTTGTTAAAACCACTACCCCAGCCTGGCTGCCTGCCTCCCGTGTTTCTGATGGCTTCCTGGTCCCGCTGAGAAGGTGGTGATACCACAGGGGGTGTCATTCTGCAGGGCACTTATGCACCCGGGCCTTCAGGAGACACTCTGACAACCAAGCCCCAGCACGTCAGCGGAGCCCAATGCAGCTGACGGTCAGCACATGTAACACAAAGCAGATTTTCAAAATACTGAACTGAGTCAAAAAAGGATAGCAAACGTGATGTCATTTTCCTACTTACACAGTCTAGCTTCAACTTGAAAAAGTGAACGCAGCATTTGTTTCCTCCAGATAAGGTTATACAAGCTCACATCCCTTTTATGAATAATAATATTTTATTGCTACAGGGTAGGCAAACCATCACTGAGAGAGTGAGTACACTGATTAAAATAAGAAGTCAAATACATGATGTCATCTAGTCTACACTGGAATTAATGATGTGTTTCCAACAAACACAAGGTTACTCAACGGTTATTAAAAAGATCCTTTACAATTCACAGGAAATGCTGACATTAATAGTATCAATACATTGAAATAGGCAACAGGCACATGAAAAGATGCTCAACATCACTAATTATGAGAGAAATGAAAATCAAAACTACAATGAGGTAACACCTCACACTGGTTAGAATGGCCATCATTAAAAAGTCTACAAATGACAAGTGCTGGAGAGAGTGTGGGGAAAAGGGAACCTTCCCTACACTGTTGGTGGGAATCTAAGTTGGTAGCCACTACAGTGAACAGAATGGAAGTTCTTCAGAAACTAAAAATAGAATTACCATATGATCCAGCAATCATACACCTGGGAATATATCCAGACCAAACTCTAATTCACAAAGATCCATGCACCCCTGTGTTCACAGCAACATATTCACAATAACCAAGACAAGGAAGCCACCTAGATGCCCATCAACAGATGCTGTCCATCAACAGATGGGGGAACAAAGAGGATGTGGCACATATATTCAATGGAACATCACTCAGACAGACAAAGAATGAGATCAAACCCTCTGCAGTGACGTGGATGGACCTAGAGATGATCGTACTAAGAGAAGTCAGAGAAAGACCAATACCACACGACACCACTTACATGGGGAACCTCAACTGTGACACAAAAGAGCTTATTTATGAAACAGGAACAAACTCACAGACACAGAGCAGACTTGCGGGTGTCAAGAGGGAGGGGGCAGGGCGAGGGATGGAGTGGGAAGTCGAGGTCAGCGAGGTAAGCTTTTATACATAGGACGAAAAACAGCCAGGTCCTATCGTGTAGTACAGGGAATTATACTCAGTATCCTGGGATGACCCATAATGCAAAAGAATACAAAAAAGACTGTATGTGTGTGTGTGTGTATATATATATATGTAAATTATACAATGTACACATTTATATATAAAATTAATACAACACTGTAAATCAATTATATTTTAATTTAAAAATAGAAAAAACCCTCAAGATACTTAATTTCAAGACAATTAATGAACACTATATCCCAGGGGGAACAATATAACACTATTAGCACTGCAAATTCCTCATTTTTAGAATCAAAGGTTAAAAAATAATCTGTTGAAGAGCTCTCTGGACCACTCTAATAAAGGTTTTGCAAGTCCTATGTATTACCACAGGAAAAATCTTGACCTGAAAACTCTGGTCAGAATTTTATTTGGTTAATCATTTAATAGTATGTCTACTTACATAAACCATTTTAATCTATAATTTGCAAAATAAGTTACTTTGCAAAAGAATTTAAAGTAGCTCTTCATTAAGAACAGAATTGCAGAGACTTAAAAATAAAATTCCAAGACCAGTTATTAAACTACTGGTCTTGCTTACAAAGGTAAAAATTATTAATTTACAATTCTAATGGCATAATTTTATAAATGTTATACTGCTCAGTAAGGACATTTCATCTTTGAAATGTGTATCTAAGTGCAACAAAATTGACCAATTTTGCTCAGGCACCAAATAGCCCCCTAGAAAAAATGTGCTTCCTAGAGACAGAAAAACTAGAGTAACTGGCTTTATTTTTTAATTTGTTTTTTATAGTGAAGTATACTTGATTTACAATGTTGTGTTAATTTCTGCTGTACAGCAAAGTGACTCAGCTATACAGATATATATTTCTATATTCTTTTCCATTATGGATTATCCCAGGATATTGAATATACTTCCCTGTCCTGTACAACAGGACCCTGTGGTTCATCCATCCTATAAATGTCCAATCCACCCCTCCCCAGCTCCCTGCTTTCCATGGAAACCACAAGCCTGTTCTCTATGTCCATGAGACTGTTTTGTAGGTAAGTTCACTTGCGTCATATTTTAGATTCCACAAATAAGTGATATCATACGATATTTGTCTTTCTCTGTCTTCATTTAGTATGAGCATTCCTAGGTCCATCCATGTTCCTGCATGATGGCGTTATTTCCTTCTTCTATATGGCTGAGTAACACTCCACTGTATATATATTTATGTACCACATCATCTTCATCCATTCGTTTGTCAGTGGACATTTAGGCTGCTTCCATGCCTTGGCTATTGTGGACAGTGCTGCTATGAACATAGGGGTGCATGTGTCTTTTTGAATTACAGTTTTATCTGGATATATGCCCAGGAGGAGGGTTCCTGGATCATATGATGGCTCTGTGTTCAGTTTTATGAGGTACCTCCACACTGTTCTCCATAGTGGCTGCACCAACTCACATTCCCACCAACGGTGTAGGAGGGTCCCCTTTGAGTAACTAGTCTTAAAAGATCCACCTTCTATGAGGAAGGCATAATAAAGACAGCCACACATCCATGTGGGTAGGTCCACGTGGACATACCTATGAAAGGATGGAAGATACAGATAAATTCTAAAAACGTACCAGATCTTACACTACTTCTCAGAAAGGAAGATACTCACGCAGCTGGTATTTGCAATCACGAATTCATTTTCTCTATTTTGTTTGGCTTTCTCACTTATTTCTTACTGAGCATTCATGTAACTCACTTTATGCTGGTCGATGAGAGTCCTGAGAGCATCCTCATCGTCTGGGAGAACACCATGGAAACGAAGCGTCTGCTCGGCTTCCGCCAGCCACTCCAGGAGGGCGTGGACCACCGAGTGAAACTCCTCCGCCTAAGGGTGCACGCGTGCCCGAAAGAGATTCGCAAATACGCTTGTTAGTAGCGTCAAGTCTTCCTCTCCATGAAAGAAAAAACAAGTCTTACATTTAAACTGATTCATTATACCCATGATTCCCAGGAAAAAGAGAAAGACACATGGTGCTGAATTTTACAAATGTAGGAAAATCTGTTGGAAATGCATGTAGGAAGAACAGTTCACCATTTAAACCATCTGATTTGCAGGGAACGGCAGCCCATCTTAATGTTTTTGCTGAAAAAATGCTCCACCAGCAGTTTTATGGGAAGATTAGAAAACTTCTCTCTGTGAGTCACTGAAATTCTTCGGAGAGGAGATGGTAGGTGGGAGAAGGCATGGAAGGATGCTCTAAGAACTTCCTCCCTTGAGTAACCCAGCCGAGACAAGGGGGCCACCGCTGGCAGTGCGAGCTCAGGCCTTTACCTGGCGCAGGGCAGCCTCGAGGCGGCTCTGCTTGGAGATGGACAGGGCACACACGGTCTCCCAGCGTGTACTCAGCTCTTGCACCTGGACCCTGACCCAGGAGGAGTCGTCCTGGCTGCCCTCTATGAGCTCCCGGGCCGAGCGCTTCAGCGCCTGCACACTGCTGGTCCTCTTCCCCAGCTCCTTCTGGAAGACCTGGGAGCAAATTTGTTAAAATGAACTTTCAATTGCCAAGCCCAAAGAGGGATACATACTATATGAAACAGGCACGTGCACCTAGCATCATGCATGGCTCTCTAGGACCTACAGTTTAACGACTCGGGTCTTCTGCAGAACTTCAGAAAATAAGACAAGTCACACCACTCTTGTCAAGTCCGGGCTTACATCAATTTGATCAACCTTGTAATGCCTTCCTGAGTGAATGTTCCTTCTTAAATGATAGGCTGGACTTAAAATGATGGTGGCCACCCTCTTTATTTCAATCTCATGCATCAATGCATCAAATTCAGGCCTTCCCTGGCAGTCCAGTGGCTAAGACTTTGGGCTTCCACTGTAGGGGCAAGCGTTTGATCCCTGGTTGGGAAACTAAGATTCCGTGGTGAGGCAAAAAAAAAAACAAAAACTCCAGAAAATAAAATGCGTCAGACTGTCTCTGTGACTCTTTGTGAGGGTGTTCCAGCTGCTCTCTGGCCACCAGACTGCTCTCCACCAGCAAACGCTCCCCAGAGACTGACTCGAGGAGCCCCGCAGGGGCTGGCACGCAGCCTTTATCCCTCTAACAATCCTCTGTCGTATCTTTCACAGCACCCTGGGCACTAACTCGTGAGGATAGGTTTTAGAAGCTCGACCCCTTATCTGTCACCTTGAAGGAAAAGCTTTTTATTCTTTCTCGCCCAGGTCTGATGAACTCTGATTTGCCAGGGGTTAAAATGACTTCTTTGGCCACAGAATGAACCCGTTTCTGACCCTAAGAGTCTGTCTGTCTGCAACCAGATCTTTCAAAACAACCACCTTCCTTTATAAACTAAAATCAACTTATTTTTCTAACAAGTCATCACAAACGAACGCTATCAAGCACATTTTATCCTTTTGACTCTATCCATGAGTTTCTAGTCTGATACTTGGATCATTCACAAAAGCGAGCCCGTCGAAAATAATCCAAAAACAGTGTGATGAGTTCTTGGCTGACTTCACACTGACAGTGTTAAATGAGGTGTACCCGTAGATAAACACACACACACACACACAGATCCAAGGTACAGGCTCTAATGCTTCCATTTGTGATAGGAGTAGTCCAGCGGTTCTGAGTCGACCTTCCAATGCACTCTGCATATGTTAACTTCTTATTGGGCCTTTCAATTGTATTACTAATGCTGAATGATTAATTCATTCTTGTTGACCTTTAGTATATAAAAAACCTGGCAAGTGCCTAGGGGAGTAAATATTTAGACAGTGAGCTTATAAAAACGGCATTTATGTACAAAGTAACATTACATTATTCATTACTCACTGAATGAGTGCCAGGAGATGAGAAAGACCGCATTAATCACCCACAAAACATTTGTCTCAGTATAGGCAAAGCAACATAATTTAAAGCTTTTAACATGTTTGTAGACCTGATTGATGCTCTTCATCTATTCTCTTAATTCCTGCTCATGTTCAAACCTAACAAATTCCCTTCTATGAATATACTGTGATCATGGAATGAGAAAAAGGCAAATAAATATGCAAAACACCAGCTATTTTAAAACTAACAGGTAAGATCAAAATCACTTCATGGGAAATAGATGGGGAAACAGTGGAAACAGTGCCAGACTTTATTTTTTTGGGCTCCAAAATCACTGCTGATGGTGACTGCAGCCATGAAATTAGAAGACGCTTACTCCTTGGAAGAAAAGTTATGTCCAACCTAGATAGCATTTTCAAAAGCAGAGACATTACTTTGCCGACTAAGGTCCGTCTAGTCAAGGCTATGGTTTTTCCTGTGGTCATGTATGGATGTGAGAGTTGGACTGTGAAGAAGGCTGAGCGCCGAAGAATTGATGCTTTTGAACTGTGGTGTTGGAGAAGACTCTTGAGAGTCCCTTGGACTGCAAGGAGATCCAACCAGTCCATTCTGAAGGAGATCAACCCTGGGATTTCTTTGGAAGGAATGATGCTAAAGCTGAAACTCCAGTACTTCTGCTACCTCATGCGAAGAGTTGACTCATTGGAAAAGACTCTGATGCTGGGAGGGATTGGGGGCAGGAGGAGAAGGGGACGACCGAGGATGAGATGGCTGGATGGCATCACGGACTTGATGGACGTGAGTCTCAGTCAACTCCAGGAGATGGTGATGAACAGGGAGGCCTGGCGTGCTGCGATTCATGGGGTCGCAAAGAGTCGGACACGACTGAGTGACTGAGCTGAACTGAACTGAAAATACTTTTTAAAGTGGCAGACAATGAAATCACTTCCCAAATTCTAGCAAGGTTTCAGATGTGGAAATGTAAAACCAAAGTATTTCACGGATACTAAAGCAATTTTCCTGCATGGCTTATTCAAAGTGGACTTCCTGATTCTGCTCAAAGGCATACATATTTCAATATTAAAGACTATGACGCAGCATGACACACAGTCTCTAGATCTTAAAATGCTCAATGAAGTAACTACAGTTCCCTCTATATTCAGAATAATCAGACGAGATAAAATAACATGTCCCAGATAATCATACCTTGTGATTATCGATCAGATTCATCACCAGATCGATGTCTCCGTGGACAGGCTGGTCCTCAGCCAGCTGGGGCTCGACCCTGTAGAGCCAGTCAATGAGGGCCTGCAGGGCGTCTGTGAATTGCCCAGAGAATAAGAGGGCTTCCTCCAATTTGTTTTGTCTGGCGGGAAAAATGGAAAAAAATCAATCTGGGCAACAAAAAAGCCACCCTCTAAAAACGGAACATCTAAAATCCATCTGTGAAGGCTGGGCAGACCTCAAGAGAAAAGGAGCATTTAATTATTAGGATTCACTGTGGTTTCTCTGCTTTCCTAGAAAATAACAAAATTTCTCTCAAATTTTCTTTTTTATCCCTTAAATACATGGCATCTCTTCCAAGAAATGTCCCTCATCATCACCTCTGGAAATCACGGACCCTTTGCTTTCGTCATAAAAATATGCCTTTTGATGAAAAAAGGTACATTTCCAGGAGTCACGCAGTACGTTTGAGTCTGCAGGGTACAGCTCCATGGATTTTAACACGTCTGTATTCATGTAACATCATCGCAATCAGGACGCAGTCTATCATCCCAAAGCCCCTCAGGTTGGCTCTGTGGTCACCGTGCCCCCACTGCTAATGCCTGCCACTCGCGCGTCTGCTAGTCGCTGGGACTTCCTGTCTCTGCAAGAATGCCTGATAAACTGCTGTGAAATCACTTAGAGGACATTGCAAAAAGTTGTAACCTTCTGAGACTGGAGATGATTTTAAAGATTTTTTTTTTAAACTAACCATAAAAAACGATGAAGCTCCTTAGAGTGAAATATATAATATGCTGTTTAATCTCGACACTGACAAAAAGCAATTAGACTAACTATGGATGAGAAACTTGAAAGCGTTTATAAGCAATGTGAACTGCCTGCCAATGCAGGAGACACAAGAGGCGCAGAAGTGATCCCTGGCTTGGGAAGATCCCTGAGAGGAGGAAACGGCAGCCCACGCCGGCACTCGTGCCTGGAGAATCCATGGACAGAGGAGCCTGCTGGGCTGCAGTCCATGGGGTCGCAGAGTCAGATACAAGTAAGCGACCCAGCACACGTGCATGCACAAACTCTGCTACTGCTATTTTACTTTCTCAGGTACTTAAAAATTACTTGAAGTTTTGGGTTTTCCTGGATGCTATGTGAGGAGGAGGAGGCAGGAGATGGGAAGGGGCGGTGGGGCCAGGCTGGGAGGATGCTGTTGAGCACAGTGAGGAGCCCGTGTCCTGGTCTACACCCGAGAGCTGGCTCCTAAGGCTATGGGCAGGGAGGCCCCAAGAGCCCACTTCTGCTCTAAGGACACAGGTCTGCTGGGATGTGGGGATGAGTGTGAGGAGGACGATGGCAGACCTGGGGGCCGGTCCCATGGCAGGGGCGGTGGGAGGCTCAGAGGGGGAAGTCGTTTTGAATGAACTGAGCACTTAGAGACAAACAGTAATGGACAGCAAAGCTTCCAGGGTGAGCAGGTGCTCTCCAAGCACAGGAGGCATGTACTCAGGGGCCCCAGCCCCCACTGCAAGGCACCAGGACCGGAGCCTGCCGGGGTCCAGCACGGGGAGCGGCCGCCGTCGGGAGCGTCTCACCTCTCCACCGACTTCCCGCAGATGGTGTCCCACTTGTCCCGGAGCTCACTCAGCATGTCGTCCAGCTTCAGGTTGTCATCAGCCAGGGTGGTCTTCTCCTTCAGGGAACGCCCAGTCCTATTGGTGGTGTCGTACACAGAATGCTTGGCTCCAAGGGATTTCTGAAACTCCTACATGTTCAACAAGAAAACAGTGCGCGTGTCTACTCGGGACCAATCCACAAATAGGTAAGAGACAGTGAAAATCCCCGATAAATAAGCGGAGACACGGGCCATCAGTGAGTCAGGTGCTGCAGTGTGCACACACGGGAACACGCCAGAGGAGAGCAGAGTCTTTACACTTTCAAACGGAAGGATTAACTTTTCGCAGAATCCAAGTGTCTTTCAGAGGGCCTACTGTTACCGCAAGAACAGTTTCCAAGCAAGACCAATCCTGAATGTATAGATAAACTACATGTAGATGCAAACTGCAAACAATATAAACAGTGATGATAAAATGGAATTGCTAATAAACTTTTGAGAGACCCAAGACAGTTTGGAGAGGAAAAGGTAGCTAATACTCTGGGCAATTATGACTTCAAGTCGAGAATGACTGTTTTTGGCAATAAGTTTCCCAGGTGGCACCAGCAGTAAAGAACCTGCCCGCCAGTGCAGGCAACATAGGAGACCCTGCTTCTATCCCTGAGTCAGGAAGATCCCCTGGAGAAGGGAATGGCAACCCATCCCAGTATTCATGCCTGGAGAATCCCATGGACAAAGAGGCCTGGCAGACTACAGTCCATGGGGTCGCACAGAGTCAGACACGACTGAGGCAGCTTAGCACACACACACGTACTCATTCCACTATCCATTTTTGTAGTTTGTTTACTGTTATTATTATTTTTTCCTGTTATTCACAATAGAATGCTAGCTTTAGAATCATGGTATTGACATGTGTGTTTATCTCCTCACACATCAGATACACAACAAATGTTATAGCTGAATACAGGACAGAGTCAAAGTTTTTAAACATACCCAAATGATAAAGAGAAAAGACTTCTTTTAAAACTGGCTTAATGTACCTCGTATCCTTAGCTCAGAGGAAGGGTGACCACGACAGGTCATACTAAGAAAAAGAGAATCTAATAGGTTCTGCACACATCTGTACGCCCAGGACTTCCTACATTAAATATGTAACGTGCTTTCATCAGACTTCATAATTCCACATCTATGCTTACGTTCATATCAGGTGGTCTACTCTGAAAAGGGCAGGGAGGGTGCTGGTCCCTATCTCTGAGCTGTCAGTGCTGGAGGGGCAGCTCTTGGGAAGATGCAGAGGGGCCAGCAGGACAAGCCACTCGCGACCCCTCATCCAGCCAAAGAAAGGGCCCCCGTGACCCCAGCATCCCAACCCCTGCAGTCAGTCAGTAACACCCATGAATGGAGCCACCAGCCTGGATAAACATGATGGCTAGAACTTCATGATGATGATAAAACTTACATCAACCAATTTCTTACAGCCTTTTAAAAATTATCATGTTCCAAGCAATGATTTACATGTAAAACCTAAAATTACAAACCCACTGAAGGAACATGTGCCTTCAACACACATCCTCACCCTGAGGGCTGATGATCACGTTACAGAGTTATATACAGAAAGACCCAAATTAAAAAGTGCTGGGGAGAATGGGGAAGTGGTCTTTGAATGGCATGTGATTGGAATATATATGTTAGAAAATACAAAAAACAGTGTTTCCATATCTTCTTGTCTGCACAAGGAAGCCGGTGACCTGTCTCTTTGAGGACAGGGGTAAAATTTCACACACATACACAATAATACCAATTTAGGATGAGGCAACCAATTTTCTGCACTGCACTGTTGAAGGCAATCTATATGGCAAAACCTACATTCTTTTCAGTACACAATTATCTTCTGCATGGCTATGAAAGAAATGACAAGACAAGGCAGTTGTGATAAACTGAGGTACCAATGTTCAACCTCTGGAAATCCTCCATGTATTATTTCAGATAGTAAAAAAGTCCGGTTTTAATCTTGTGTGCAGTTAATCCTGGAATCATAATGGAATGATTCTTGGAGAGTAAAGATGCTACGGCCCTTTGACCAACATGAAGGGCAAGTGGTTTTAAATTTAGTATGAGACCACATCGGACAGCCTTTCTTCTCTTGTGATGAATAAACACACAATCAGATAAGAATTTCAAAGTGACCTTGAGACTTAAATGACACAAGGTGCTTCCGTTAGCTGCCCACCTACCTTATGCTGTGCCAGCTGCGTTTTGATTTTGTCTGGGTCATTGGCAATTTCCAGTTCAGAATCCAGAGACTTTTCTGACTCTTCCAGCCACTCCATAAGCTTGCTCCAAGCGTCGTGGAACTGTAAAAGAAAGTCACATCTTTGTCCAGTCGGGCACACTCACTAGATCTGAAATCAAATACATTTTTAAACAGAAACTAATAGTAACAGAAATGTAAGAAATTATTTATTCGAAGTTTTCCCTGAAGAAGGAGAAAGAATATTTTCATCAGCAGATTGCAAAACATCTTGTTAATGCTTCTGTGGTCACGCCCCACGGCCACTTTGTTACAACTCATTCAAACACAGTCAGCTTTAACAGAAACAGAAGTAGGGCTTGGGGCAGGCAGGGAGATCAGGCAGAACGCCCCACCCCTTCTTTTGCTTAATAACTAACATAAGCATAGACAGGCATGCTTTATGTTATCTCACAGGTCCCTCATATTGCCTTTTTTTTTTTTTCATTTGGCTTTCTGAATGCTGTTCTGATTGGAATCTAAAATATGACATAAATGAACATTCTACAGAAAAAAACAGATTCACAGACAGAGAACAGACTTGTGGCTGTTCAGGGGGAGGGCGAGGAAGCGAAGAATTGGCGAGTCTGGGATTAGCGGAGGCAGACTATTACATATGGGACGGATAAACAATAAGGTTCTGCTGTACAGCACAGGGAACTCTGTTCAATATCCTGTGATACTCCACAATGAAAAAGAATATATATCTGTGCAACTGAGTCACTCTGCTGCACAGCAGAAATTAACCACAACACTGTAAATCAACTACACTTCAATAAAACAATAAACAACAATAATAATGCAGGCTTCTGCTGTTGTCTCCTGACAGATCTGGGTTTACTTCTCAGGTGTTTAATTCCTATGATAAGAGAGAGGTACAAAAAGGATAAAGTTTGTACATTCATTTTTAACAAAAAGGGGCCATTACATTTCTATTTAATGCAAAGACAGTTCAATGTCTTTCTTGTTGCTCTCTGAACCCTCCCACCAATGCCTGAGCCTCCCATGTTGGTTTTACATATAAAAGTGCCCACTGTACCTCAGTTCTAGCAAAACAGAATTCTCTCTGTCTTCAACCTTGAACTATTCTGGTGCTATATACACTTGAATTGGCCAAAAAGTTCGTTTGGGTTCTTCCATGCGATGGTATAGAAAAGCTCAAATGGACTTTTTGGCTGATCCAATATTTGATTTCAGCTGGTACTGTTTCTGGATACCAAACTGGGAAATTGGTTACAAATTATTTCTTCTAAGGAACTCAAGGGAACAGAAACATAGCAAAAACTTGAGCAATCAAAATAAAGTCTGCTTTCTATCAAAGATCATAAACAGTGAAATAACAAAAAGACTTCTGACAACAAGCACAGTGAGAGGAGAAAATGGCAAGGCGGCAAAGGTCCAGTGGAGACCATCTCGTTAGAGACCTCTCCTCAGGCCCCACCCCCAGGGGTAATCAACTCAGCAATGAAAACAGAGAGGCCAGACCAGCCACACAGATTGCCCAAGTCAGAGAACTGCAGCCAAGATCTGAGCCAAACCTGAGATACCAGAATAAATAAATAAACAGCTGACGATGGTGCCGGGCCATCTGCAGACAGCACAGCCTGTAACAACGTTCTGAGGCTGGTTCTGCTCTCAAAACTGTTTTGAAGGCTTCCCTGGTGGCTTAGAGGTTAAAGCGTCTGCCTCCAATGCGGGAGACCCGGGTTCGATCCCTGGGTCGGGAAGATCCCCTGGAGAAGGAAATGGCAATCCACTCCAGTATTCTGCCTGGAGAATCCCATGGACAGAGAAGCCTAGTAGGTTACAGTCCACGGGGTCACAAAGAGTCGGACACGACTGAGTGACTTCACCTTCACAAATAGAAGAAACAACATCCTTCTGCATGAAGAACAGTATCTTTACATGTTTAACTGAACAAATTGAGAAAATAAGATGGACTCAATAGAGAAAGGTGGAAGACAGTGGCCGATCGGCAACTGATATCCAAGAGGCTTTGATGATCAGACTAACTGGAAAGGTTAGTCTGAAAAGTTAGGTTCCTAACTCAGAGTGCCTCCAGTACAACTGATGGAGCTGCACAGGCGGGAGGAGACAAGGCAGGTCTGGCCTGAGTGCTGTCCTACAAAAACATCCAGGCTGATTCCATTCCAGAGACACACTTATAACATGGAACACACCACACTTCCCACTCAAAGAGAGACATGCGGCCTGTAATCCTATCACAATGCAATCTGTCATTTCTCAAGCCTTTAAACATGTTATGCTGACTGCTTGAAACGCTTCAACACTGGACTCCCAGGTCATCTACTGCATCGCCCAACTGAACGTCACTCCCCAAATAACCAAGCCCAACGCCAATGCCAGACAAATGCAAATGAATGGGTTAGAAAGAGTCATGATAAAGATGGTATTCCAAGAAGTTCCTAGTTAAAAATCAAAGCTATATGCCAAGCCAGGGGGGTGCATCTTCCTTCCTCCCTGGAGTACAGAAATGTATCACTGTACTTTTCAGCATTCAGTCTAGAACAGAATATTAATGACAGATGAAGGAAGGAAGAAAAGCTCCTTGTGAGATTCTTTAGATTAAAAAACCAGCCCAACCAGCGCCCCCCACCCCCCCTGCCGCCTCCAAGATTCAAACAGTTCATTTCAAAGTCGGATGGAGCAGTATCCAACCAAAGAAAGAAAGGCTTGCCAACAAGTGCACGGACTGGGAGAGGAGAAGAGGACGCTGGTAGCAGCTCAGATCCAGAGCACGCCTTCAGAAAGCCGCGTGGGGGCCCGTGGGGAGAGAGCCTGGTTTTGGAGCTACACAGCCATAGCAGAGTAATAGGCTGCCTCACTCTGAGTACGCGAGTGGAGGCTGGAAGGACAAAGAAAACAAACAGAACCAACAACAGAACTATGGAGGGTCTTTTCAAGCCCTGATGATAAGGGTCCATCAGTGAGATCAAGCTAAGATCAGTCCCTCCAAGGCTGATCCCCAGGGCTTGGGGCTGCTGCCAGCTCAGAAAGTGAAGTCATCCTCCAGACTCAGGCCACGCTCCTTGTAGGAAATAAACATCTTGGCCCCAGGCCACGACAGCTACACAAGGCACAGCCTGCCATAAAAGGACTTTAATAACGTAACATATATTTAATCACCTAACCGAGTCACTGCCAAGTTCAGAGGATCTTTACAGAGGTTTACCTGCTTGGCCCTCTTCCTTGCTTCATCCAAAGATCTTCCTCTCTCCACTAAGCGCTGGACCACTTTCTCCCAGCGACTCTGTACGCTGATAAGCAGATTCTTAATGAGAACGACATCTTGTTTCTGACTGAAGTATTTCAGGTGGGTTCCAGTTTTGTCCAGCTCTATGATCTGCTCTCGGTGAGAATTGACTTCATTGGCAAAGACCTTTCCAAAAAAAAAAAAGCATGGTAAGGAAAAATGGATCTTGAAATGCTTCTGGGACGATGAGCTGGTCTCAAAGGACAAAAGACAGTAGTCAAACCACCACATGTATGCTTTTCCCATTAAAACAGCCTGATGTCTAAAAACGTCTGAGAGGTGAGCGCCGTACATCAGGGCTGCAGCTTACCTTGTGTTCATCGATTTGAAACAAGACAGTGTCCAAGATCAGGCTGGGCCGGGAAGCCATGTTGAGGGTCTGCTCTGCCTGAGTGAGCCAGTTGATGAAGTCCTGGAGGGAGTTGTGGAACTCCATGGCCAAGGTGAGAGCCTCTTCCAGTTTAACCTGCAAAGACGGATTATTAAGCATTCTGTGGTATTCAAGGCGCTTTCCCCCAGTGTAACCACTCTTTGACAGATCTCCTTTCCATCTACACTGTATTTCTGCACAGTCTGCATATTTCTGCATGTCTCCCAGACAGTTTTTGAATATTGGCTAACCAAGTCCCTTCAAGTAGAGTGAGAAGCATCGCACTGCAGGTAAAAAAGAATTTATATACACTAAAATTATGGCTTGCGAACAATCAGCAACAGAACATAATTACAAAACAGAATGCAGAAAAGGAAAATTTGACATGCATACAATTCATTTTGAGGGTCAAAATACTATGAAATATATATACATTATGCTCCGTTGGTGAAGGCACATGATCTAGTATTCCAAGCCTATCATTTTTATATGATTAATATTTTTAATTCCCTCTCAAAAATTTTTGTTGCATTAAGTGCTTATTTTTATATATACAATTCATTTCATTTTCTTGGTCTCCCTCCCCCCACCCCAAGCCTACATACAGCCTGCCTTTTGCTTAATAAGTGTGATTAAAATTATTTAACCACTCAGAATTCGAGTGGTTCACAGGCTGAAACTACATCTAGTAACACTTCATCTATGATATACCTTTCTCTATCTGTGTCTGAATAGGTTCCTTCAACTCTGCTCTCCCATGTTAAGACAGAATACTATTAATGTCCAAACGCATACAAAGAAATTTAAACATGAGTCATTAAAAGTTCCACTGACATTTTACTCAGAGATAAGGTCAGACTCATGCAATGAAATGGAGACATTCATTCTACAGTATTCATCAAGGCACATACTTTCCTTTCATTGAGCTTCGTTTCCACCGATTCCCACTTTTCTTTCAAGTTATTTATGTCTTGGTCAATATTTGTCTCTGCTGATTTGGGGCATCTTGCAAGCATCTGCTGGCCTTTCTGCATCAGATTCTTATATGTTTCTTCTTTAACATCAAAGGCAGCACAGATTTCCTAAATGGAGATAGTCCCCCAAATTACATCACTTTTAAGAGAACAAAATCTGAGTTCTTCTTCCACATTATCAATCCATCCAGCTCACAAATAACCCTGACACTCAAACTTTCTGCTATATTTAAAGAACACCTAAACCTACAGTCATACTGCTTTCTACCAAGAAATCCTAGAAATGGTGCTATCGTTATCACTCTATCTCACATATGTCGATATTTTAAACGCTACTGTAAAAGGTTACAGAGTACAGTAACCAATCAGCTCTGTGACCCTGGGTGAATAACGTAACCTCAGAGAGCTTCAATTTCCTCTCTCTAAAATGGGTTCTCTAAGTCTCTCCCTGGGACGTGAGACAACAACTATGGTATTTTTTGTATAACGTAATTCTATGCTCAGAAGACTTACAGTGGATAGAAGGGAAGACCCAGTATAGTAAGACAAAAGTTGGTGATTCAGACTTTGAAATCACAGAAGCCAGACTTGGGGCCCTATGGATATAATATTCTTCTCTCGTATAACATTTTAAAAGTTTTCAACTAGAATGCAGTGTGTATCTTCTACAGAGAATAAAAAAGAATACTCCTTAAATGGATTCAGAACTGAAGATCAATGAAACAATACATTCATTGTAAAAAATAAGACCAGGTCTATTCCACTGATTTGATTTAATATAAGTCAAACCATAGCTCTCACTGAAAAATTATATACTAACACTTTCAACTTTATAATTCTAAAAATTGAGATACAGTCCATAAAGATCACCTTTTTAAAGTCTAGAAGTCAGTGTTTTAGTATACTCGTAAGGATGTGCAACAATTACTACTAATTTTAGAACTTTATTGCCTCAAAACTTTGTAATTTCTTAAACCTTAAGAAGTTCTTCTCTAAACATATTTACAAATGTATCACCTAAACATATTTACAAAAATCCCCCTCTAAACATTTTTACAATATCATCTAATCAAAGCTTCTAAATATTGCTAAATCTCATGAAATAGTGACAGCACAAGTTTTCTAGTTTCCTTCACGTGTAAGAGCATCAACTCAAAAGAACATGACTAAAACAGTATTATGAAAATCAGTAACTCTTTAGAATTCCTTAAACCATGGAATTCTATAATCTAGCAAATTATATCAGCAAATTCATTTTAAATATCCTACCCAAACCAGACGTGATATGTAATATTTTTCTAAAATAAAATATTCTAAAGATAAGTCCTTTGCTTTCCAACTTTTTTTTTACATTCTTCTAAATTAACATTTTAAAAATATCTGTTACTAGACAATCATCTCAAGCATGTTTGCTCAAGAATTCATTAAACTTATACTTGTTGGACTGTAACAGCTATGCAGGTACTTCTTGGGAAGTAAGGAGATAACTGGAAGACGGACAGATTTATGGAGAAGACAAGCACTCCCCAGTTAGTCAATTACTTTTTCAGTGAACAAATGAGTCCCTTGTGGCACCCAAAACCCAACATATTAACCACAAAACCACATACATAATAATTTTCTAAAACAAGGAAAACAGACTCTAGAAAATTCTCTACTGGACTAATAGGATTCATTTTAACGGCTCACAGCTACTTAGTGTAACAAATGTTACCTCTGCTGTATTTCTTCACAAAACCTACAGGATGGCACTTCCTCTCCAAATCATCAAATGCAAAATTATCCCCAATAAGTGCAGCTTTATTAGTAGGATTTTACAGTAACATGAGGATTACTAAAGAGGACAGACTTTCACATAAAATGGACCATTCCTTTTGCCAAACCCTTAAGTACTTCTACTTTAATTTCTTAAGATGCTAACTGTAAGCATTAGAATATTAAAAAATATTTCTGATGCAAATTCATAAATATAAAAATTAGAGGGTTAGTTTCCAACACCTGCAACACACTGCTTTCTCTTACAACTTTTGGAGTAGAATTATGATGGGAAATGAATAGGCAACATCAATAGATCAGAAACAGTCAAATTTTTCCATACTGCAAGTCAGAATCTCGAGTTCCATTATTTTTCTTCCTTATCCTCAAGAGAGATAGGGCTACAGAGTCTGAGTGGGAACAGCCCGCAGGTAAGAGGCACTGCTTGGGGACAGACAGCGAAAAGCAAGCATCCTCTTGTCCAGACCTGGCAGGTGTGAGGTTGAAGGCACAGCCCCACCAACGTCAAAAGGAGCAAGTCAGTCACTCTGTCTTTACAGGACAAGAACACATCTTCTAGCCTTCTGTGAGACTCAGTGAGCATCTCGTGTGCACAGCAATACTTTTTCAGTTCATTCTGATCCCTTTTGGGATTTTTCTTTTCACTCAAGGAACCACAGTTTAAAATTTACCCTATTACTATCCATAAAAGTTTATCCTTTTTTGGGGGGAAGATTTGCTTCTAAAAAAATGCCTAGGCTTCTAAAACCTCTTTTTCATGTCTGGACACACTACACTTTAAAACAGAGATTCTGACTTTAAAAATTCAATCAACGTTTAATCAACAGTGTGTCAACCACTTACATTTCTGCTACAAAACTGGATAGCCTTTTGATATGTGATATTTTTCTAAAATAAAATATTCTAAAGATAAGTCCTTTGCTTTCCAACTTTTTCTTTACATTCTTCTAAATTAACATTTCAAAAATAGCTGTTATTAGACAATCATCTCAAGCATGTTTGCTCAAGAATTCATTAAACTTATACTTGTTGGACTGTAATAGCTATGCAGGTACTTCTTGGGAAGTAAGGAGATAACTGGAAGACGGACAGATTTATGGAGAAGACAAGCACTCCCCAGTTAGTCAATTACTTTTTCAGTGAACAAATGAGTCCCTTGTGGCACCCAAAACCCAACATATTAACCACAAAATCACATACATAATAATTTTCTAAAACAAGGAAAACAGACTCTAGAAAATTCTCTACTGGACTAATAGGAATCATTTTAACGGCTCACAGCTACTTAGTGTAACAAATATTTCCTCTGCTGTATTTCTTCACAAAACCTACAGGATGGCACTTCCTCTCCAAACCATCAAATGCAAAATTATCCCCAATAAGTGCAGCTTTATTAGTAGGATTTTACAGTAACATGAGAATTACTAAAGAGGACAGACTTTCACATACAATGGACCATTCCTTTTGCCAAACCCTTAAGTACTTCTACTTTAATTTCTTAAGATGCTAACTGTAAGCATTAGAATATTACAAAATATTTCTGATGCAAATTCATAAATATAAAAATTAGAGGGTTAGTTTCCAACACCTGCAACACACTGCTTTCTCTTACAACTTTTGGAGTAGAATTATGATGGGAAATGAATAGGCAACATCAATAGATCAGAAACAGTCAAATTTTTCCATACTGCAAGTCAGAATCTCGAGTTCCATTATTTTTCTTCCTTATCCTCAAGAGAGATAGGGCTACAGAGTCTGAGTGGGAACAGCCCGCAGGTAAGAGGCACTGCTTGGGGACAGACAGCGAAAAGCAAGCATCCTCTTGTCCAGACCTGGCAGGTGTGAGGTTGAAGGCACAGCCCCACCAACGTCAAAAGGAGCAAGTCAGTCACTCTGTCTTTACAGGACAAGAACACATCTTCTAGCCTTCTGTGAGACTCAGTGAGCATCTCGTGTGCACAGCAATACTTTTTCAGTTCATTCTGATCCCTTTTGGGATTTTTCTTTTCACTCAAGGAACCACAGTTTAAAATTTACCCTATTACTATCCATAAAAGTTTATCCTTTTTTGGGGGGAAGATTTGCTTCTAAAAAAATGCCTAGGCTTCTAAAACCTCTTTTTCATGTCTGGACACACTACACTTTAAAACAGAGATTCTGACTTTAAAAATTCAATCAACGTTTAATCAACAGTGTGTCAACCACTTACATTTCTGCTACAAAACTGGATAGCCTTTAAACTTTCACCTATGGTTTATTTACCACCAAGGCCTATACAAAATGGTCAATTTCTTAATCTGAGGCCAGAGCTGGAGGAAACAATAGCATTACCAAGTGGGCATTGAGCTGCTCCCTGGCTGTTTCTGGTAAACCTCCCAGAGGCTTGGATGCTAACAGATGCCGCTCAGTGTCGGTCAACCACTGCTGCAGATCCTCAATTTCACCATGGAACCCTTTGGCCTGGAGTGAGAAGAGAGGTTCAAGACAGGTGCCAAATACGGTCACTTTGAAGCCAAAAACAAAGCTTAAACAGCCTGCTAAGCCTCGCCATGCATTCTGAACAATGGCAGGGGCCTCTGGACCACCTGCTCTTCTTCGTCAGGAGATCAGACCACGAGGCTAAGAGCTACAAAGCTGCGTCCTCTTCAGCTCTGCACCTTTATCCCACTTATTTTTACTCCTCTCCCCAAGGGATAAAAACTAAACAGGGGTCTGAAAACCAATCAAAGAAGGCAATGCCATCTTGATCTTGAAGATTATGGGAAGTTTCAGGATTTATTCCCTTGTTCACCTGGCGCAAGGCAGCATCCAGCTGCTGCTTCCTCTGTTCTGTTTTTTCCAAAACATTTTGCCAGCGTTGATTCAAAACCTCCAGCTTGTTCTGAAGGCTGCTTGCTTCTTCTCCTGCACTTGATTCAATTAGGTCATTTCCTGCTTTATTCACGGCTTCCACAGTGGATTGATGAGCTAATACATCATTTTGGAGCACCTGAAAATATTCCAATAACACTTACTATGTTTGCTAGTTTGTAATATACTATTATCGCTTCTAATGCAATTGTTTTATTTCCTGGTTAGGAAACCTTTTGAAATTAAAACATCATGTACACAGAATTTTAATACTGTGAACTTTTTTAAATGGTGGACTTCTTTCCCCTTAGCTTTGCAGCTTTGATGAGTATTATCTTCAATCTACCAACATCCCCTGAAATGATTATGCTGAGAACACTGCTAGAGCTTCCCATTAGTACAGCTTTGCAACTGATGACATTATCTAGAGATTATAGTTAAAAGACTCAAAAATAGTCATTTGATTCAAGCTCATTCTACTTGAACTTAGTTTTCAAGTCTTGGGTAAACAATTTCAAACATATTAATGTACTGATATATATTTGAACATAAAATGAATACATTCCCATGTCTTATAATTAGTACTCTTAAAAAGTAAACAAATGATGATCATAGAATATTATTTTATCATCTCAGGTTTTAAGGGTGCCAGAATTAACTCTTAAGTTGACAGGAACCCCAGGAGGCTCTACTATTAAAGTGAAAGAGATTTCACCATCTACTGAGAATGCATGAGCCCAGCATTCCATTTAGTTGTTCTCTTACTAGAAAATACACACATTTTAAATGCCTATGACAGACCCCAGTGCATAATACCTTCCTATTCTATTATCTGGTGGGAATATAAGGACAGATTAATAACACTTAGATGCATTAACATGGACAAGAGTGGTAAGCACAGAAAGCAACTGCAAGGCTAAAAGAATTTTAAAAGAATTCTGAAAAGAATTTTAAAGACCAAATAACAGCTCAGGAATAGTTTCCTTTCATGAAGACTGTGCTATGTTTTTGGAAACCAGAAGAAATCTTCCTCTATTGTTAGCAAAAGTCTGTGACAATCAATTCTCTACACTCAGATGTGTGTTGCAAAGAAAAGGAGCACCGTGTGTTATTCTGGGTGGGATGTCCCACCCTGGGAACCCCAGACCAGGAGGATTTCAGCCAAGGGCACGAACCACCTGTGATCACTGTTCCTCTGATTCCATTCACTCAGGTTCTGGGGCATCTGGTGAGGGAGGGTTTTTCAAAAGCTATAAAGTCAGCTGAGTAAGGAGTGATCTTTATCAGCAGGTACTTTGATACGGTAACAGTAGGAACCACTTTCAAAAGGTAAGAGCTCAATATTTTCATAATAAAAGCAAATGATAGTTCTATAAAAGTCATTCTTATAAGTGTTCAGAGTCCCGCTGTATAAGCCACAGCCTAGGAACCAGAGCACAAAGCAGGACAGAGATGAGAATATTCCCTCCTTTTCTCCAAAAACTGTGCTGGCAATTGAACTGTGACCTTTAGAAACGGAAGGAGAGGGGGAAAGGAAGGATTAGGGGTCTGGGATTAGCAGACACAAACTAGTGTATGGAGGACGCATCAACAACAAGGTGCTACGGTATAGCACAGGGAAGGATATTCAATATTCTGTGATAAACCAATGGAAAAGACATGAAAGGAATATATACATATATATATATATATTTATAACTGAGTCACTTTGCTATACGGCGGAAATTATACACCACATTGTAAATCAATGACATGTCAATAAAATTAATAAAATTTTTAAAAATGCAAGGAGAAAACATCCCCAACTAAAGGAAACTAAAGGTTCCTAACTCATCCCTGCAAAATAACTGGGCCAGGGTGCCTCATGTTCCCATCTCTACCACCTTCTACAATGTTCCTGTCACTGATGTATGTGAGTTTTAGGACAATGGCTAAGTTTGTGACAATGTAAATGCTATAAACTCACACTGTGAGAAGAAACATTCTGTCTACATGCAGAGCCACTCTGACTGCAAAGGTATAATATAGAGGTTAAATGAGGACAAATATTGATGATGCGAAGTCAGTTCTAACTGCTTAATTGGACATGGCTGGGTAATGATGGTAAACATAGATAGAACGGGGTAAAAACAGAAGAAAAATTTACATTAGGGAACAATTACTGTAGGGAAACACATGAAGGAATTAGGCGAGAATAATCAAAAACTGCATATCATGATCTTAAAGTGCTAGAAACCTATTATTTTAAAATGGTGTTAATATGTAAAATATTCAAATGTTTCAATATGATAATCAAGGAAAACTTACTGAGATCAGGATAAGATACCACACAATGTGAATGTTAAAAGTTCTATGAGAGCCTGCTGAATGTCAGGATCAACTCTACAGGGCATAACTTTTATTCATTAAGCCTTGTGACTTGACTAAGATGGACGGAATTTTCCACAAAGACTTATTAACCAGCGTCACAAAGATGACAAAAATATGAAACTCTTCTGCATATATCTCAAGGCAAACATGTTCCATTTATAAGCTTCCAATCAAGCACAGGACATGTAAAAACTCTTCTCAACATAACAAACACTTTTTTAAAAAGTTTACTCGGAAAGAAAAAGACCGAGAGACACAAGAAGCCAGTGAAGAGTAAGAGAAAGAAAAACAAGGATAAGCTCCAACATGATTAGAGAGATACAGACAGAAACAGGCAATGAGCCTAAATGCAGCAATGGAGACGCGCGAAGGGAAGGGTGACCGGAGGGAACACACAATAGCCTGCAAGAAAGCTGTGGCTCGCCAGGCTGTTCTCAACTACTTGTCAAACTATGTCATCCAAGGACAAGGGATCATCAGAAATTTAAAGCCTCCAGTGTTGGTCACGCAGCCCTCCTAAAATTTAGACAGAAATTCCCCATTCTTGCTATTTTGGAGAATAACCACCTTGACCAATGAGAAAAACATTTTGACTATCATCTTTTAAGGAATGTGCTTATGTTGCAGATGTCAAACAGAAACTTGGGTCAAAACCATAAAACGCCTTAAAAAGAAACAGACCAGAAACATCTGGTGACCCTAGAAATGCAGAGAGAAGAAAATAGACAATGCAGTAACAGCCACATACGTGATGCTTGGCGAGTTCGATCTCGATGGCCTTGGGGTCTCCTCCAACAGGCTTCTGTTCGCTGAGCAAGCCCTCGGTGTGTGTGAGCCAGGCCAGCAGCTCGTCCAGCGCGTGCTGGAACTGCCCCAGTGCTAACAGGGCGCCCTCCAGCTTGTGCTGCAGACAGAGGGGAAGAAGACGATCAACCCACATGTCCAACAGGACAGACGGCCCACGTTTATAAAACATGAGTGAACAAACGATTGCTTCATACTGCAGAGGTCTACAGGCAAAGCCAATGAACCCAATCACATATCCTCCTATATTTTAAGTTTGAAAAAAAGATTTTTTTTAATGGCATGAAAAGCAGGAAAAATTCTAAGGAAACAGGTGAATGTAGGGGTTTTCAAAGTTTGTATCCAGGAACACCTTATTTTACATTAATATATGACCTTGAAATTGCTATTTACCTGTCTGTTGATGATTCTCTCATCCAGACTGTCCCATATCAACTTCAGCTCCATCAGCGGGTCCTGAACAGTGTGTTTGTCACTTTCTTCTGTTACTTTCTTCAGCAGAAGCTCTGCCTGATGGTTCAGCCTCTCCATTTCTATCTGCTGTTGATACGCCTCTGACTTAAATTGCTATTTTTTAAAAAAGAGACATATAAGGAAAATTCGTCACACATCACTAACTTTAAACCAAAATTCTATGGGTTAGATCTTTATTCTAATTCACACTTCATATTGGCTGAAGAGGAATAAAATCTAATACAGGGTTTACTGATTTAAAAAAAAGGCACAGATAAAAGGAAATTTTCTCACACCTGAACCCAATACAACATTGTAAATCAACTGTACTACAATATAAAATAAAAATTAATTTAAAAAAGAAATCCTTTTTCATTATTCAACATTTTCTGATGAAACAATGTTTTAATAGTTTTGCTATTTCACTTCTGTCTCCACAATAAAGAGCAAACAAATTTCAACAATGAACTTCTTTCAGTGTCTGATTATACATATTTAATAAATGTTTTGAAGCTATAGGAAAGAATAAAACAAAATATATATATTGGCATATATGAAACCCAGGGGAAAAGAATCTCTAACAAACTTAATTTCCTGCTCAAAGCATACATACGTCTTGCATTCACTGAACATTGTATGTTTTCTGTAGCTATGCTATTCTGGTTTTTTTTATTATTATTCTTTTTCTCTTTGGCCATGCTACGTAGCTTGTGGGATCTTAGTTTCCCAATCAGGGATCAAGCCCAGGCCCTGGCCGAGAGAGCTGCTAAGTCCTAACCACTGGACTGCTAGGGAATTCCCTGCCATGCTGTGCTCATTAATATTTATTTATCCTATGACTCAACCAGTGCTGACTCAGAGTAACATTCCTCTCTCCTGGTGCTTAATGACATGTATGTAATCATCCTGGCTTTGCCAACTAATACAAGTTAGCCAGGGGTTACTTGTAATAGGAAACCGTCCTTTCATAAAGTATTGAGCTCAATCTCTAATAGTAATTAATTAAATAGTAAATGATTAATGAGCTAAGCAGTCGCTTCATTTTTTTTTCAAGCAAAATAATAATTAAAAACAAAAGCATGGTGAACATTTGCTAGAGTCAAGGTGTTCTCAATAAACTTCTAAAGAAAATCACTTTATCCTCAACTAAGCTGGGGACACAGAAGTGAGAGCAGTTAGATAACACCATTTGGCTGGTAAGTGGCTTAAAGGGGGTGTGATTTCAGATACCTGATTTCAAGGCAACCACCTCACCTAGTCTGCTATATGCAAAGCACAAACCCTCCACATCTGTAATTGTATATAAAGGATATCACGTGTTTACTACAGGAGCAGACAGAGTGGAAAAAAAAAAATCACAATCTAACAATGATGGCAAGAGTAAAGTTCTCAAAAAGAAACAATTTTTTTCTAACGGAAATATTCTATATCACACTCAGAGAGGAAAATGCTACACTTCTAAAGCCAGACAGTAACTTTATGTGAAAATGTAGAAGCACTGATGGAAAGGGGCATGATGCCTCTGCGGAGGAAGACTTAAACCTCGAGAGGAAATGCTGCCCCTACTTTGATAAAGGAGTATCAGCGGAGGAATTCGGAGGAAACCGCCCAGCCATTTTCACAGCTGGAGATCAAGAGCCACAAAGGAAAAAAAGATTACAGAGGAAAGCAGATGGGAAACAACAAACATCTAGAGAACAAACATTTGGGGAAACACTGTGATCCCATCCACCCACAGGATCCTCCTTCAGCCTATTAGACTAACTGAATTATTCTGAACAAGGAAGAAAACAGAAGCGTTGCTGTATATGTATGTGTGTGTGTGTCTGTGTGTGTGCACACGCTCACTCAGTTGTGTCAAACTCTTTGTGACCCCATGGACTGTAGCCCACCCGCCAGGCCCCTCTGTCCATGGAATTCTCCAGGCAAGAATACTGGTGGTCATTGCCACTTCCTTCTCCAGGGGATCTTCCTGACCCACGGATCAAACCTGTGTCTCCTGCAGGTGGATTCTTTACCCGCTGAGCAATCAGGGAAGCCAGTGTATGTATCCGTGACAACAGCATGCTACGGAATAATTCAGTTCTAAAATCTTTACGGTATAGTGTGTGAAAGTGTTAGTTGCTCAGTCGTGTGCGACTCTTTCTGACTCCACAGACTGTTGCCTGCCGTGCCAGGCTCTTCTGTCCATGGGAATTTCCAGGCACGAATACTGGAGTGGGTAGCCATTCCTTTCTCCAGTGGATCGTTCTGACCCAGGGATCAAACCCAGGTCTCCAGCACTGCAGGCGGATTCTTTACAGTCTGAGCCACCAGGAAAGCCCAACAGTATAGTATACATAGGTTATATGTAAAACACACACACACATACCTCATCCTACTCTCAACATGAGGACATCTGTAAGGCTATAAATCAAATTTAAGAGTGCTTGCCACTTAGTACATAACATTTTAGTTTGCTTATCTGCATTTTTGAATTTTTCTATGATAAACCGGTATTGATTTGGTAAGAAATACTACTAGTATTTTGTATCCTTTATTGAATGAACACTTATACGCAGCTTATTATGTGAAGGCACTATATTAAACCAGTTACATAATCAGAATGAAGCACTTCACTTAGGTAACATAGAAAAATCTGCACAAAGCATCCCATAAATCAAGAACCTAAGAACGCAACGTGCCTGGTGGATTTCTCAGCCCTTACCATACCTTTAGCTCCTCAATCTGCTGCTTGACGGTTTCAAGATCCGTTCCAATTGGAGACATGGAAGCCAATTTGCCACCTGCAATATCTACCCAGTCAAATAATGCCTGAAAAACACACAAGGTCACATTATTATAACAGTATATTTGAAACTACTATACCACCTCAAGTGTGAGAGAGAAGTATAATCATAAATCTATAAAGATATTAAGCAATAAGCCTGTTTTATAAAAAAAGTAAGTGGCAATATACTGGAACAGTTATTCCAGATACGAATAGATGAAATTTCCATTTTTGTATCCAAATTTGAAGAAGGAATTCTACCTCAAATAGAATCTTAGAATATCCAGAACTTTCAAGAAAAGTCTATTTGAAAAAAAGTTTTATAAAGTTACCACATAGAATAAAATTCTGTCCTCTTTTATGTCTGCCTAAAAGGCAGACTACATAAATATACTGAAAGAAAAAGATTCAAACCCATCTGTTGATTCAAATAATCAAGAAGTTGACTGCTACCCACTTGAAACAATTTGTCTCAAGTAAACTCTTATGTATTATTTAGATTAGCATTAAAATCCTACGCATGTAATTATTAAGACCAGTATTATTCACTGCAAAAAACCTGCAAAATCTCCTATAATTCTTATTCTTTTTATATAATATAATCATTCTAAAAAGACTCTACTTACTTTTTCTTCAGGTACTGAATATACAAAATTATTGTGCCACTTAATGAAGTTGCCAGGCCATACAGTCAGGAGGAAAAAACTTTGGAACAAGCCACGACAGCTTAAGCAACAACTTGGGAAACAAAATCTGTTTTACTTAACAATTAAGCCTTGAAACCTCTGGAGTGAGTGTCTTCAGCTTTGGACACTGAGCTTCAGTTCAGTCCATCACTGCCCTTCATCCCCAAGGTGATGCTACTGACCTAGGACCAGCGGGACCCCTGAAGGGCCTTGTTTTTCTATCAGTAGTGATGAGAGTAAGCCTCAGCGTCCAGCTGGGACCTTGACCCCCCCAGGGCTATTGATGGCAGTGCCATCTCCAGCCCAGAGAGAGACACAGTCCCAGGGACCTGCCAAACAGATGTGAGAATCACCCGCTGGCCTCGCAGACAGAGCTGGAGCCTGACAGGTTACTGGCTGCTGATACCCAACCAATAATTGATCACACTGGTTTAAAAAGAAAGGCAGGAGAACTATAATAAGGTGTCACTTGTAGTGAATTTTTAAAAATATATTTACAAGGTTCAAAACACTTCTCAGCTGGCTTAAAGCCGGGCTTGTGATATTTATTTTTATAAATTTAGAAATGAAGTGGCCTAGTCAAAGGGAAAAGATGTCCTCATCTGAGCTTTACAAATAATATTCTCTTGGTGTTATGGAAATACTTAGAGAGGCCTTTCCCATATGGCTGGATGAAGGCTTCAACTCCTGCCACCCTGTCAGGAAATGGAACAACGTTAAGCAAAGTGGGGAGAGAAATGGCCCTGAGTTGGCCTCAACTGACAGGAGAATTTTTAATATTAAAGAATAAACTAAAAAACTGGTTAGTGAACTGAATGAGAACCTGCGAGGGATTTGAAAAACAACCATTAAAAGGGATTATATACACAGAAAAGAAGAAAACACTTTTTACATGACTGATTATGACCTAATAAAATAGAAATCTATTTTAGTTCACCAGGAACACTGGCTTCAAATCAAATTTCTTTATGTCTGACTTGAGCTACATACACTTGGTGATATTTTTAGATAGTGTTTACCCCTTTCATCTTATTCCACTCAACTCCAGGACAGAACTCAGACTCAGCTCTACTTCACTGTCTGGTGTTGAGACATTTATGAAAAATACTGTGACTTTCACCTTAAAAAGTTAAAATATTTTTTTTCAAAGTAAATGTCACTGAATGTGTGTAAAGGGGGTGTCTATAAATCTGTATCTATCTCCAGTGTCAGAAATCTCTTTGAAAAGACACAGCATGAACTGAAGCAGGTGAGTTGACTGTATCACACCTGGAGCTACGGGGCAACACCAACGTGTGAATTTGTGAGCATCATTTCATCTGAACCCTCCCCTCCAGTAGATGCTGCAAGCCTTACCTGCAGTCCATCCTGGTACTGAACGGCAGTCTGCATTGCCTCCTCAAGTCTGTCTACCCGATCTTTCCAAGCTTTGTTGAGAGAATCCCATGCTGAATTTAGCTACAATGTAAATATTAGAACTCTTTCAGGGTCATATAGTAAATTTTCAACTACTATCAAACATGCTTTAATTAGCAAAATACTTTTAAAAACCATCTGATAAGCTAGGAAACATGGGGGCTGTACCTCATCTATACTTTTTTTGACAATGGGCTTGTCAGGCTCCCCACAGGCGGCAGTGAGTTCAGAACCGAGGTTAATAACCATGTCCAGCTCTTCCTGCAATCCATCTATCTCCTCCCTTATGACCTGGAATAAGAAATGGCAGCCTTAGTATTTTAAGCCAAACCACAGTGAAACCAAAAAAATGCACACAGACATTGATGGTAGTTGTCTCTGGGAGATGGGATGAGAATCAATTTTTATTTTCTTCCACCTGTTTTCTAAGTCTCTGCACTAAATTTTTCCAACAAGAGAACAGAAAAACCAAGAAACAAGTGTCCTCTGAAGGAACAAATGTCAAGTGCTTATTATAAAGACAGTATTTAGGAAATAATTCCATGTAACACAGACCAGAATAAGTTTTTTTAAAAAAATATCAACAGTACTGAAAAGCATGAAAATACGTTTTGTCTTTTAAACCAATGAGTTTGGCAATACACACTTAAAACAGACATAAGTATCATATAACCTTAAAGACTTCACACAAATTAATGTATTTGCTTAGTTAGCAGGTGTAGAATGATCTAACTCTGGATTTTCAGTTTTACCCTAGGACATGTAAAGTACAAAAAGAAAACAAAGCCTATGACGGAAATGCCAATTCATGTTGATGTATGGCAAAGCCATCATAATATCATAAAGTAACTATGCTCTAATTAGAATAAATTAATTAAAAAATAAAACAAATACTTGTTTTTTAAAAAAAGATATGTAGTATTCTATCTTTGCTTTCATTTTCTTGGTTAACTACATTTATTCATTCAAGATGCATTTTTGACCATGGATGAACCAAGCCCCAAACCAGGCATCGGAGACGTAGGGAGAAGGGGCTCCAAGTCCACCAGCAAAGACAGAGGTACCTCTGACAGTAAGTCACCCTCTGCAGTCTTGTGAGTGATGCGAGTGCTATGGGAACAGACTGACTCAGCTGAGTATACAAGAGGGCGGAGGGTGACAATCCACCTGAGCCTCGGAGTCTGAGTGAGTCGCCAGAGGCGTGTCAGGAGAGGCACCCCAGGGCGAGCAAACAAAATGCGCAAAATGCAGATGCTAGAAAGAGCGTAGCTGCTTTGGAGAAGGAGCTGGGGAAAGGAGAGGAGAAAAAAGCGGCTTTGGAAACACAGGCCTGGGCTAGGCTGGGGTGGAAAGGGCCGATCCCATGTTCCAGGTAACCTGGATACTGGGTAATGGATGCAATCCTCCGAGGGCTCTGAACCAGCAGGATGGCAAGAGTGGGTCTAGAGGACAATGGGCAGCAAGCTTAGAGGCTGGAAGGAGAGAGATTGCAGGCGGGGCTGCTGCTCGGATTCCTTTCGTAGACAAAAAGGACATGACAAGGCCCAGCAGTGAGGCAGAAGCAATGGGGATGGAGAGAAATTTTCTAAATACACATTCTCCAAGGGAAACCTGCGGGGGACTCTGTCCCCTACTACACTCCTGTGCATTCCACTTTGAGATTCAAGTAGCAGTCTTAACAGCATAATTCCAAATATTTACACTAAAGGAACCCAGCCTTCATGCTGCTACGCCTTGTCCCCTTAACTTTAAGGGAGACTCGACTCACCTCCGCTGCTTCCTGCTGCTGCTTCACCACGGAGGGGTCAATGCCGGGGTCCTCCAGGTCACGGATGAAGTCCTGCGTGTCTTTCGTGGTGACCACCAGGGACAGGTGATCACACCAGAACTTCTCCGCCAGCTCCATCACATCCAGCAGCTTGGCCTCCCGCTCCTCCACCAGCACGTGGATGTTCTCCCAGATGAACACCATCTGGTCGAGCTTATCCTGAACAGCTACGAGCAGAACAGTATCGGGAAGACACACCTTTTTATCAACAAAAGCACGACTTTCTAGCTCACACAGGAATCACAATTCTGTCTGCCAAGGATCTAAACCTGGGCCAAATGTGGGTTGAGCCGGTCTACTGGGTATCCCTGGGCCCAGAGGCCTTTACAGACAAATGCAGTTCATGAGGGTGTCCTGTTCCTTAAGAACTAAGTCTTCCTGATATAGGACAACGCTCAGAGGCACCGGAGCTCAGGGGAGACCCGAGTTTACCGAGGCTGGCCTTACTTCCAAAAAAGGTTTAGTCTATTCTTTATGCTCTCCAAATCAAGAATAGAGATGTCCACGCAATCCCTGGGATGTAACGAAGTAGGACACGTATTTTGAGTTCCCTTCTAGCATCCCCTTACCATGAATTTCCACTGACCACTGCACAAGCTCTTCCTTTCAACCCCAGGTCAGACCTTTAAGGTGTCAGCTTAGGAGCCTATTTCTGTGACCGTGGGATCGGGTACCCGTTACATTAGTTAATGTAGTCAGTAACGAGGACAAGCTATCCCTAGGTTTGGTCTTATTAGCATTATGCTTTAATCACCTGATTTAAAGGGCCTGGAGACCACACGGTTTTTGTATCATGATGCACTCTGTATTTACTGGACTGATTTCACAGACACAGAAAGACAGTAACCAGAGACTGGTGTGCACAGCCCTTCCATCCCACACAAGCCCCATCTGTGATACTTTTTTCCTAAACTCCAGTGTGTTGATATGCAACTGGGCTGTCAGGGGACACCCAGAATCATTCTAAGAGTAACATTCAGAGGTCCCTTCACCAAAGGGCTCACCTTTGGCAGATATGTCCTTGTCCGTGCCCTGGGACCGCGCGATCATCTCCTCGCCCCGCTGTCTGAGCGTCTCGTACAGGGGCTGCAGCTTCTCCATGTCCACCGCCACATTCTTGTTCTCGCTGACCTGCTCCCTGATCTTCTCCACCTCCGCCGAGATGGACGGCGGCTGCCGCAGCCGTTCCACCACACGCTCCAGGCTCTCCAGGATCTGGTCGATCTTGTCGTGGAACTGCGGGTCAAACACAGGGGCCGCTTACAGGGGAAAGACACCACGGGTGGGATTCAAGCGACCAAACTCCTGCTTAAGGTCATGGCCAGCAACCAAACCTTGGCCCCGCTGTGAACATATCCAAAGAGAGCTCCATCCAGCTGGTAAGGGAAGCTACGCCTAGAATGATAGCTTACGCACACCTCTCTGAGTCACACTGCTATGGGCACAGGACTGCTGCTTGGAAATAAATTCATTTAGAAATGGCATCTGTTAATATACAATCAGGCCACCTAATAGCAGCATCTGACGACTGCTTCATATTACCACAATCAAAATAACAATAATTTTGAAAATCAGTTCAATAATCTGGGTGTCTGTCTATCAACACTGACAGTTTCATTCACTTTACTGATTATTTTGGCATCCTCAAAAAGTTACATCACTGTGAAATTCATGGGCAGGTTTGATGAGATGAAAGGGATTTCTTAAGTTACAAGGGTCCTGAACTAAAAAATGTTAGAAAAAAAAAACAAAAGATGTGATGGAAGCTTGCATTTAATTCATGGTCAAACCCATAATGAGATCCACGAAAGAATTTTAAATTTCCACTTGCAAAGATACCGCAGACAATGAAGCAAAGTTATAAACACTTGCTCATTTATATTAACGGATTTCACACGATCCTCAACATTAAATGAACTGTCAGCCAGGATTACAGGAAATAGACCAGTGTATCTAAAAATAAACACCAAACCTTCAAAATGGAAAATTTGCAGGTAACTGCAAATAGACTTCTTGGAAAAGATATTTTCAAAATAATTTTTTTCAACTTTTCTTTCTTCTTCTTCAGCCTATCATTCATAGTCATCTTACTGCTGTCTTGGGAGTGATTTATTAATAATGATAATCACACTTTATCTCTTCCAATGGCAAACACAGAATTTCACTCTAGATGGACACTTATTTAGATGTCTGGACAACTGAATATTTCTGAAGTTACTGAAAATTATGCCTTACTTATATACAAGCAGGCAGAGAAATGTAAGGACTGGACGGAAGCATGTATCACCTCTGAGACTAAAACATCAACACTCAAGAGTTAATGCAATGAAACAATTTCAGCTGGAGCTGAATTAGGAGACCCGGAGACCATCCTCCCAAGCGCTGCTGTGGGAGAGTCCGTTGCACTCGGGGCGCAAAGCCTCACCTGAGTTGACTGAGAGATGGCTTCATCCAGGGCCACAGCTCGCTTTCTGACATCTTCTTTAATCTGACTGTAGAGGGTGTCTGCGGCCACGTACTTCTCTTGGATAGAAAAGCCTTCCCTCGGGCTCAGCTCCAGTAACTGCGGCCCAGTTTTGTTCATCTTATCTATATGAGGCTTGTGTTCGGCTATCAACTCTCGCAGTTGCTACAACAAAGCAAACAGCGTTTCAGTATCTCAGAGGCGCACCTCCACCATACAGCTGTCAACATCCTCAATGTATCCAGCTGGCACGGCACTCCAAATACACACCCTCCCATCACAAGGCTCTGAACGAGCAGCCCTCTGCCAGGAAGAGATGCCCCGACACAAAGATTAAACAACAGTCTGGTCGCGTCAAGTCCCTCTCAGGGCACACGCGAAACTTCTGGATGAGTGAAGCACCTACTCCCAGTTCATTGCGACTTTTCTACTAAGAGCAGTACGTTCTAACAAGAGTATTAGCCGAGGGTCCTATTACATAAAAGGATTATGAACTCACTATGTCCCAGCCTACAGAGACCAAGCTGTAATTCTCAGTATTCCTTTCTGCACATTTGTGATACATATGAAAATTATTTAGAAGTTAGGATGGAAGGGAGAATGAGGGAGAAGAAGAAGGGAAAAGAAGCTCAGTAGAAGGTGGACATGATGCTGAGAGAGAATATGACAGATAAGTGAGGCACTTTCATTATATTAATATGGAATAGAATGGATACATGGCATATAAATATCTATATATGTAATACAATGTACAAGGCATTGTCATTATATTGTATGTAAACCAACAAAAAAGTGTCCATATATATTACATTATCTGTGAGTCTATTTGACATATATATGTGATCTGTATGATATTCACATATATAAACAAATCTATTGGCACTTATTTTTAAATGTTCATGGCTGCAAGGGTAATCAAGCCATCTATCAAACACACAGCTGTATACTGAGTATTAACTGTAAGGTGTACTTAAGAGAAAATGCGTGACATATGAGTATTCTGCATAATATCATCTTATCAAGAAATATGATGATAGTGATATTAATGAGGGGAGTGGAATCCAGGTGGAGCCCCATTCCTTCTGGGGAGATGGGCCTCCTGTGACTGCCCACAGCCTTCTCCAGGGCCAGCCTCCTGTGGCACTGAGGTGCCCTGTCTCACCCCGTTATTCTTGAGTTTCCCCAACCAGCAGCTTCTCATCCTCACCAGAAGGTGTGCCTCCACGCTGCTGTCCAGCCCCTGGTAAAAGTTCCTCTGAGAGAAATTACACTCAGGAAAGACAGTCTAGAGGAAAACTAGAGATCTTTCTCTGCAAATATTTTAATTTCCATCATTCATTGAGCAGAAGCACCAGGACGGCCACACACATGGACTTTTATTTTTAAAGTGGCCACTAAGGAGTACATTTGAGTCACTGCTAATGAGGCGGATGAACCCAGAGTCTATTATACACAGTGAAGTAAGTCAGAAAGAGAAAAACAAATATCGCCTATTAGCGCATATACATGGAATCTAGGAAGATGGGACTGATGAACCTATTCGCAGGGCAGCAGTGAAGAGGCAGACCTAGAGAACAGACTGTGGACACAGGGGGTTTAGGGGAAGGAGAGAGTGGGACGAATGGAGAGAGCAGCATGGAAACGCATACACTATCACATGTAAACAGACAGCCAGTGAGAATTTGCCCTTTGACTCAGGGAACTCAACTTGGGGCTCTGTGACAACCTAGAGAAACAGGACGGAGTGGGAGGTGAAAGGGAGGCTTCAGAGGGAGGGGACACGTGTATACCTATGGCTGATTCATGCTGATGTATGGTAGAAACCAACACAATATTGTAAAGCACCTATCCTTCAATTAAAAATAAGTAATTTTTTAAAAAGTGGCTACTAAAATCAATCATGCAAATTCTTTACAAAGTGGTTGAGAAAACGGTTCAGTATATCATGAATAAAACCCAGTGCAATATCTCTATTTTTGAAGGTTTTCTGAAGGTGGTCTCAAAATTCTTTTGGAAAAGAGCAAAATAAGAAAAAAATCAGCTTTAAAAATAAAAAAAGAAGGATGGTCTAATCAGTCTAACACGCTAGGCACAGTCCCTGGGCAGTCCAGGCAGTGATTTCCTCATTTTGTTCTACATTATTTGATAAATTCATCCTGTTTTACAGAACGGAGGTGATGATGGTAAAATCGGCTACTATATAATCTCATGGAGAAGAAACATGTCACTCAAGTTCTGGCTTCAACATCCCAGCGGGCATGTTTGAAAAAGCAGCTCATATTATGAGTATCAAGGGACTCTCAGTAAAGTGAGGAACCTCTGCTGAGAGCTCTTGAGTGGCCTGGACTCTAAGTGGCTGTCCCCTGTGCAGTGCAAGTTGCTCAGTCATGTCCAACTCTGTGCAACTGACCCCATGGACTATACAGTCTATGGAATTCTCCAGGCCAGAATATTGGAATGGGTAACCTTTCCCTTGTCCAGGGGATCTTCTCAACCCAGGGATCGAACTTAGGTCTCCCGCATTGCAGGCAGATTCTTTACCAGCTGAGCCCAAGGGAAGCCCAAGAACACTGGAATGGATAGCCTATCCCTTCTCCAGCGGATCTTTCCAACCCAAGAATTGAACCGGGGTCTCCTGCATTGCAGGTGGATTCTTTATCAACTGAGCTATCAGGGAAGCCCCACTTGTATAGCATCACAACCAAACATCTTCGCTGGGAAGCTGTCAGATGAGCCTTCTTAAGACTACTCCATGACAGACAGGCAAACAGCCACAGGACAGCTGCTTGTGCGTGTGTGCATGGAGAAAGGCTCGGCAGGACAGGCCTTTTGCTTTATATGCAACAAAACGATTCTTGGCAACCATCCTCAGAGCCCACTCATGCGGGAGATACTTAATGTGACTTCAAGGTAACTACCACTTATTTGTAACATGGCCCTCGGGGACATTTTTCATTCCTGGCTAGAATGAACGAAAAGACGTTCCCCAGGACAGTGAAGTGGTTGCTATGAAGTTGCAGAACAATGCTGCAAATATTCTGAACAATTTAGTTTGAACAATTTGAAGATTTGGCTACAAAGTTTTGAAATCCTCTTTCTCCATACAAATCTTATATTTGTTTTGAGAATTGAAAGATTATGCCGAAAAGGAAAATTAACTCAATTTTAAAATTTTCCGTTCAGTAATGATTCTTTTCCACCTATTTGATGTCATGCTGAAAAACAGCTACTCAAATCTCACCTCAGAATAGAAGAGATCCACGAAATATTTTTTTTTTGAAATATTTTATCTTAAAAATCATTCGGTGGCAAGGCATGAGGATTTCCGCCAAATATAACCTTTCTACTAAAACTAATTATACATAGTTTGTAAGTCTTTCTCCCACTGAACAATTTAGATAGAATGCCATGAAGTTTCCATTTTGCACTAAAGTATCCTCTAAAGCTCTTCTAAACAAATACTTAAAAGATCCTTTCCAATGCCAATACATTTAAAGAGTAAACAATAAGACTAATAAGCCCATTACTTCAAACGATGATGTAATATACCGAGTTAAACTTTATACTCGTGAACACACTCAATGACTTGGAATAGTCATAGTAGTTTTGGAGTACATCTTACACAGATCTGGGAGAGCAACTAAGGTTCACAAGATCATAAGTAATAAGAATTTTAGACTTTCTTCCAACAGTCTTGAATCTTCTCACTCAAACCCTTGCAAAATTTTAAGCTAATCAACATTTCTGTGACTGCAGAAACGAGGGCTTCATGGTGCCTTTTTATATGTCTAAAATAAGATTTATTTGTAGATAGAAAAATACTCTCTCATTTGCTCCTGTAAACTTACAGGAGCAGAGAACTTCAAAAGATTTCTATGTACAAAAGGTTAAAAAAAAAGAGGGGGACAACTGGTCTTTAAACTTCAGCAGTTTTCCCCTTTTCATAGAATTTCACGACAATGTTGACACATGTGTTACAGCGTCTATTTTCTCCAAGCTCAACAGCCTTGCCTGTGTGAGGCTGCTTCCACATATTGCTTCTGCTTACATTTGTTCAGATGGCCCCAACCACTATGAAGTATAAAACTTAGTCAAATTAGGGTACACTGAAAGCAACTTGACCTGATCAGCTGAAAGGACTCGAAATTTATTTCCCTGATGCTTTGGGAGAGGGTCTCACTGCGCACTCAGTGTGCACTGCATGTAGTGGTGTGGTGTAGAGCCTGCGCGCTCAGCTGTGTCCAACTCTTAGTGACCTCATTCACGCACTGCAGCCCGCCAGGCTCCTCGGTCCATGGAATTTTCCAGGCAGGGATACTGGAGCGGGTTGCCATGTCTTACTTCCGGGGTCTTCCTGACCCAAGGACCGCACCTGCGTCTCTTGTGTCTCCTGCCCTGGCAGGCGGATTCTTTGTCACTGAGCCACCACTCCTGTGCTAAGAGTTTTGATGGTGTCATGATGACGTACACAGGGTGTCTGCCCGCGTGAGTCTTCCCGCCGCAGAACGGGACAGCCGCGTGGAGCTCAGAGGTGAGCACACCGAGCAAACCGGACCCAGCAGGGCGGGCACTTCCCCATCTCAGGAGGCATCTGCATCAGAAGCCCCCTGACAGCTGCGGTTCCTTCCCCGGGTCCCCCCGCACCCGCCCCGGCCCTGGGCTCACCCGGTGCTCCTCCTGCTGCTGCCTCAGGGTCTCATACTCCAGGGCGGGGGCGGGCAGCTGAGTGATGGCCCTCTGCGTGTCCGTCAGCCACGGCCAGAGCTCCTCGTACGTCTCCCAGAACTGGCTCACCAGGGACTGTGCCCGCTCCAGCTGCAGGCACCTCTCTGAGTTTACCTGGCAGATGGTGTCATAGCTCTTCAGCACCGTGTCCAGTTTTTTCTAGAAAATCAGAGGATAAAATGTGCTTATCCAGTCAGGCAGACCAAGGACCACATATGCACACTCCAGAGCGCTTGTTCAGCACTATTTACCTGGAACAGGGTAAGCGCTCAATGAATAAATGCATGGTAAATGACTGATCAACAGCGGCTAGTTTAAGTGTCTACGTAGAGAAGCTCATCTTAAAGAAAGGCCTCCCTATGTTGTTGCATAAGGCAGGAAGTCCCTCCTTTTCAAGGCTGAAACTGTATGCAAATGCAGTGCTTTTACTACAATAAAAAAAATTTCATGTATAAAACAGCAAAAATGTGTTAAACGTCTTAAAAGTACACCAATTGGAGATTAGGGTAAAAAACGAGTATATGTTTCTATACTCATGAATTTCTATGCAATCATCAAAAATCAGGGGGCTTGATAAATGGAGGACGTCTCAAAAAATATTAGGTAACAAACCACCCCCCGAATAAATAAAAAGCCTCAAGTTGTTCTGACTAAGAGACTGAGCTTTCCAAACACAATTTCTTCCAGGTCTTCCATGTGAGAGAAGGGTCTGGCAACATGGACGTTGAGTCCAAGCTCAGTTGCTCAGTCACGTCTGACTCTTGTGACCCCATGGGCTGTATGTAGCCTGCCAGGCTTCGCTGTCCATGGGATGTTCCAGACAAGAATACTGGAGTGGGTTGCCGTTTCCCCGTCCAGGGGATCTATCTGACCCAAGGATCAAATTCAAGTCTCCTGCATTGGCAGGCGGATTCTATAACACTGAGGTCACTGGCAAGTCCAACACGGACCCTACATCCTATTAAAATACAAGCACTGTCTTTCACAAATGAAATTCTAACAGGAACTCTTAGTCAGGAAAATTGATTACATAGATTGAGAAGCAAAGTAGAACATTATGCTGTACACTGATTTGATGGGGTGGTCACAGTGATCTTGATTATGGTATAAATTCACTATAATCCAATAGCAAAAGGCAAAGCACAACCATAACCTAATAGACCACAGAATAACACAGAGATTCTTTCATGATCATCTATATTTTTCACATAAGATTTTTTGCAAAAATAATAAAGATTAAAAGCAAGTGCCACTGTGGAGTATAAGAGAAAAAATATCAACACACTCTGTGCATTCTATTGCTTGCCTATGGTATACCGTAAAAGCAATACACCATTTTTTCAATGGGATCTTAGGCATAGACATTTGTATAAGATATATGTTTTTCTGCCATGGGCTATTTTCCTATGAGAAGCATTAATTTCTTTATGCTGCTCAGAGCTCTGAATATGAATTGAACTAAACATTTTTATTTGGGGCTGCTTTCCCACCAATGTAAAGATCATTAAAAATACATAAACTGAATACTTCCTTAATGACTCCACTCCTTTTTTTCTATATGGATTACTCTAACTTTATACAGAATGGGTTTAAACTAGAGAGAACTACGTATTTCAGGTTTTGTTTCGACTCCAGAGGACCCAATGTTCCTGAAGCCTATAAACAACAGTTGACGTATAGAATAACAATTTACTCTGATAATAGCAATGATAATATAGCAAACATTAATTGGATGCTTAAAGGGTCCCAGTTACTCAAGGATTCAAACCTTAATAGCTTTTCTGTCTATTAAAAGAGATTATCCCCCAGGGTGATTTCCTAAAGGAGTATTCTTTTCACTGTTATTCTGTAAGATTGAAAAATGTTTTATTTAAAACTAACGATTTAGCTGTTTAAACAGCAGCTGTGGATAAAGGAAAAGAGCTTTTCTCTGAGTGAAAGCCCCCCACACATTGTCTGCTCGCGGGTCTCACACCAGTCACATGGACGAGACTGTACCTTCAGAGGGTGCTTTTCCTCTTCGCTGCACGTGCTCATGATTTTATGTCCAGATTTAACAAGCTCATCAATAATGTCCTTGTGTCGCAAAATCTCCATGGTGAATGTCTGTATTTACCAAAATAAAGATTTTTTTTTTTAAAGAGAGCATATGATTAAAACAAAAACAATAAGGCAAAGCAGTTAAAATGACTAAGTTACACTCAATCATGCAAGTGCATCTCCTCGGAGCACGCTGACAAACCATGTAGATGTGACTGGAGATGTGTGTCTTCACCTTTTGAACCTGCAGCTGAGCGGAGGTCTGGTCTTGCTCAAGCCTGATGTCACCCAGAGACGTCAATTTCTTCTCTGTTTCATTAATCCAGGCTAACTCGGCATCGGCCGCTTGGTCAAACTAAACAAAAGATAAATAATCAGGTCAGTAAGTTCCTGTAACTGGTGCCAGAGGAATATCTATCTACATGTCTTTCAAATATCCTTATCACATAAATGGAAAATCTGGGCCTGTCTCCTCATGGCAACCGGAAATGATCCATGAGAGTGACTCATGTTATAAAGAGAAAGGAGAACTTTCCACAGAGAAATTAAACACAACCTCTTAAAATGTGCTGAATCCATAACATGGTAATGATTTGAGGACAGCTCACACTGCTGCCTTCTCCCTGGTGGTGATATAAGGATTTTCTTTACAGTACTATACAAATTAAGCAGCTATAAGAGCGGTTAGACACCATCTTTACATCACTTCATCCTTCATTGTGTCACTTTAATATGATACACAGGTAACATTCTGCTATCAAAGTCCGCAATTCCTAGCAAAAAGAATGATATAGTCCCATTTATTTACTGCTTGTGGAAAATATCTTTCCATGTGTGAGAGTATACCCCAAATGTCTCATGCATCATATTTTGCCTCTCATTTAATAACAGCAGAATACATTTTCAAAAGCCTTCTTAAATATTTTAAGAGATTTTTCTTTTCCTGATCACAAGAATAATTTATGGTATGAATCTGCAAAGTACAGAAAAATACATAGAAGAAAATTAAAAGCTGAAGTTAATACTATCGTTATTTCAGTGAATTTTCTTTCAGAAGTTAAAAATTAGAAAGTGCTGGGATAATACCGTATAAACAATCTCATTCTTTTTCATTTATGGTGAACCTTTCCCATGTCAAAAGTGTGATTTTTAAAATACCATCATTGTATCCCAGCATCCTGGGATATTTTCACTTAGGTTCTCTGCATTTGTCTGCTGTTACACAAACAACGGTGTAATGGATATCTTTGTAAATCAATGTAAATAACTTTCCACTGGCATCTCTAAGTAGTCCCTTAGAGTTGATTCCTAGAAGGTGACTTCTAAATCAAAGAGTGTGAACACTTTCTATACCTTGTACCAGATACACCCCATGCCTTCCAGTTATCATGAACAGATACAGCAGGCAAGCGATACCAGTCAACACAGTGCAGACTATAAATGGTAATTAACAACACCTCAGCAGAAAGAGTGAAAGGGAGGGATGTTGTGATTTTCAAGTCCAGTACTGCCAGAACCTCCAATTTTTCAAGTGTTAGTAGCTCTGTCGTGTCCAACTCTTTGTAACCCCGTGGATTGCAGCCAGGTTCCCCTGTCCATGGAATTCTCCAGGCCAGAGTACTGGAGTGGGTTGCCATTTCCTTCTCCAGGGGATCTTCCCAGGGATTGAACCCAGGTTTCCTGCATTGCAGGCAGATTCTTTACCATCTGAGCCACCAGAGAAGCCCCTAATTTTTCAAGAGCGCCTGGAAACCCAGTTTGGGGTTGGAGGATAATAAGTGGAGGTGGGTAAGGGTGGAGGTAAGAAACTAAACTGAAAGATAACTCATGCTCTTAAAACACAAGGCAACACTCTGCAGATTCACAGGAGGGTGGAGAAGACATACTTTTCACCCAAGGACTGATGCATCTCAGAGCCTGGGCATCATACAGAGCACACGCGAGGAGGATCCAGGAGAGAGGGAAGCAGAACTGCTGGGAGTCTTGGACCCCAGGAACATCACAGAGGCCAGTGCCCTGGGTTTTCTTTTGCTCCCATACCCTGGACGGGATGCTGGAGAAACTGCCCCCTAGAAGCACCCAGAGGCCAGACAAGGCCCCCAGGAAAGCCTCTCTCTAGTCAAAGGTGCAGGAAAGGGGAAGTCGTGCAAGACAGAAAATGTCTACACAATAAGCATTCTGCTCCAACCAAACACCAGAGAACAAAGCCCTGGGCTCCCTACCTGCCTGTCAACAAGGGCTGAACGGGGAGCCCAGATGTCCACCCCCTGGCCTGGGCCGGGCAGCCCTGCCAGGATGATGTCAGCCCAGCAGGGGTCAGGTCCTTTCACTTCCCCGGGCGAGCACAGGCCTCTGCCCCCGGGTCAGTGGGGAGCACTGGGCAGTCCCATGGGGAGCCTGGACTTGCAGCCCCGGAGGCTCAGGCGGGGGCTCTCCTCCTCTCCTCAGGGAGTAGTGTCAGGGGAGGCCTGTCACAGTCAGGATCTGCACAGCACTCAGTGGGGAGGTGGCCCCTTGCCCACGGTGCCAGGGAGCTCCTAGCCCCACCAAGCAATGAGAGGCGCCCCCAGCTTAGGGGTCACGCAAGTTCCCCGGGGTCCATGGACTTCTCCTTCCTCCAGGCGACGTCCCCGCTGTCTCAGCCAGAGTGGTGCTAGGGATCGCCCGCCAAAGGAGGAGGACGATCTGAGGCCCAAGACAGAGGGCACCAAGAACCGCGAGGAACCAAGACGAAACTGATGATCACGAGCAGAGGCTGGTCCCCAGATGACCTCAGAAGTATCTGACAGACCTCAGAGCAGCCGTGATAAAGACACACTGGGAGTAATCTCATAGGCAGTGGAAACAAGGGAAAAATCAGAAGGCCTCGGCAACAAAAGGTAAAATCCGTAAAAGACACAGAATACACCTAGAAGAACCAAATGGAGATTTTAGAACTTAAAAATATAACAACTACAATAAAAGCTCAGAGGATGAGATCAAGGAACAGGACAGAGGAAAGAGTCATTGAAATGGAAGACAGAATGACAGAAATTACCCAACCCGAATGACAGAGAATAGACTGAAAAAACTAACAGAGCCCAGGGCCTGAGGAAGAACTGTAATAAAAGATCTAAAATTCAAGTCGCTGTGGAGAGGAGAGAGGGAGATACCTTGTGGCTGAAAGGTACTCAAACATTCTTAAAGCAATAAAGTTATAGAAATGGAGGCCAGATTTTGGCTAGGATTGAGGAGGAGGCAGAGACAGGAGGGGCAAATGCAGCTATAACGGGGCGGCGTGAGGGTCTCTGTGATGGACAAGTCCTGCGTCCTGATGGAAACATTCTGTGTCAACTTCCTGCTTGTGACATTGGAGCATAATTTTGCAAGATGGTCTCCCATTGGGAAAAGTGAAGAAACATTACAAGGAGGACTCTAATTACATCTTACAACTGCACATGAATCTACAATGATCTTAAAACAAGTTAATTAAAAAAACAAAAAACCTCTCTGTGGGTAACCTCTCATCTGTCAAGTCCTGTGCGCATTTTCTCTTTTCAATCTATGCTGCCAAGCTGTCCTGGATGTACTGATTCCTGTTCCCACAACCAGAGTCTGGCCTTCCACTCATCAACATGGGGCATATAATTACCTATAATATAATAACCTGGTGCAAATAAGATAGTACCGAATGAGTCACTGTGATGGCTCCAATCTCACAAAGAAAAAGTCACCATTAGATAGGTAAAAAAGCCTTAATAATATTATTACTGAATTGTTCTTTATCAAGACTTTTTCCTACCACTTGTTTTCACCTTTGCCAGGTCATGAATGAGTAAATAAATACTGAAGCTATTTGAAAGTTAATTTCTCTTAGTCAACAAGTTGAGATAGAAAGAAAATTAGATAATCATTAAAATATGGGACCAAACCAGAAGATGCATTTGCTCGTTGGAAGAAAAGCTATGACAAACCTAGACAGCGTATTAAAAATCTGAGACATTACTTTGCTGACAAATGTCCATATAGTCAAAGCTACGGTTTTTCCAGTGGTCATGTACAGATGTGACAGCTGGACCATCAAGAAAGCTGCGTGCTGAAGAACTGATGCTTTATAATTGTGGTGCTGGAGAAGATTCTTCAGAGTTGTTGGTCTACAAGGAGATCAAACCAGTCAATCCTAAAGGAAATTGGTCCTGAATATTCATTGGAAGGACTGATGCTGAAGCTCCACTACTTTGGCCATGTGATGTGAAGAGCCGACTCAACGGCAAAGACCCTGATGCTGGGAAAGATTGAAGGCAGCAGGAGAAGGGGAGGACAGAGGATGAGATGGCTGGATGGCATCACCGACTCAATGGACATGAGTTTGAGCAAGGAGGCGGAAGGACAGAGAGGCCTGGTGTGCTACAGTCCACGCGGTCACAGGGTCAGACATGATTTAGCGACTGAACAACAGCAATATTTTTTGACATTTACCTTTAAAATATTGACAGCCTAAGGGTGTGAAAAGGAAGATATGATTTAACAGATCTTGACTTAACAATTTCTAGAAATGCTACCCGAACAAAATCTGAATCTAAACCAACATCTAACCAAAACGGATGCAAAGTCAGGCTGCTCTGAGACTCCTCTGGCATATGGGCGGCAGTCACCCGTCATGTGGGAGGCTGAGACACACGGCCCTCGGGGTCCTGCCAAGCGTCACACGCCCGACAGGATCACGGACAGGCCAAGTTGTTCCAGACAGAAATACACAGAACTTGAGTGCTCAGAGTGGGCGAGCTCCCCCACAAGGGCAATTACAGTAAGTCTTCTCCACAGCAACCTTCAAGGTGCGAACTTTCAAAGGTGCAAATGCGCATCTGGTTCCAACAAGGAACCAGAACCTGCTCCATCAACGTGAGGTATGGGAGAAACTGCAGCTTGCCCTCCGTCTCCTGCAGGGATGATCCTTCCGCTCCACCATCTCCCACTTCCTCTCTCTCCTCTAGGGAGTAACTCTTCTTGCCTCTTCACTGAAGGCCAGCCCCTGTATGCCAGCTACTGTACTGTGCTACTACACTTTGCTGGAGAAGGAAACAGCAACACACTCCAGTATTCTTGCCTGGAGAATCCCATGGGCAGAGGAGCCTGGCAGGCTACAGTCCATGGCGTCACAAGAGTAGGACATGACTTAGTGACTATACCACCACCACCACCACACTTTTCAAAGCACTGTACTGTAAGATCAAAAACGTTTTCTTATTTTTTGTGTGTTTGTTTTTTAGGTATTATTTGTGTGAAAAGTATTATAAACCTATTACAGTTCAGTACTACACTGCCAATTGGGTATGTAGGCTAACTTTGCTGGATTTACGAACAAATTGGGACTGAAGAAAGAGCTTTTGGAATGGAACACGTTTGTATGTGGGTTGTCCGTATGCAGGGGACTTACTATACTTCTAAAATGACTCTGCACATTTATATACTCAAGGAGAAGCCTTTCTCCTTTCTAAGTCTCCCGTAACATCATGCATTGTTTTTTGAAGCCGCCTTGTGATCTGCACGTAGTGGTATTGGTTAAGTGTTTTGCTCACTAATTCATCACTTTTGCTGCTATGGGGACAAGTCAGAACAATGTGGACTCCAGAAGGAATCTTGATAAGGCATCCAAAAAATCCTATCTGAATTCATCTGGTTCAATAATTGTTACAACATGACTTAGTTTCTACTGGAACTACTCATTAGCAATTGTAGATCAACGTGAAGAGGAAAAAAAAGTTTCATCAACTAACTCAGCAGCTTCAGAAGTGGAAAAAGAAATCATCACGAGGCAAGTGGAAGAGTCCAGATCATTGGCTTTGAAACTGCACAGGATGAAACTTCTGGGCACAGCTCTACTGTGTGGTGCACTTGGCACATAACAGAAAGAATAGTTCAAGCCTTTCCACCTGAGTGCCAATGCTGCAAAGTAAATAAAATTTAGCTTTTTCTTCTACTAGTCCTTGAAAAAATAAAGTGATGCCCCAACCCTTTTGCTTGTGTCCAGGCTATTTTTAGTATTTATATGACAGTCCTAATAAAGAAAATCAGACTGTTAGTGTTAATATTAGTTTAATACTAAGTCTCCCTTTCCTAAGGGAGAAAAAAAAAAGCATCCAATGAAAAACAGTATGATGATACCCACGTTGCCAAAATGGAAAACTGAAACTCAAACACTGTTTCTTTAACCAAGGCAAATATTTGCTCTGCTAAAAGAAAACAAGACTTCAAGCAGAAATTTCCCTTCTGTCTTCTGAATTTTTTTTATTAAGTTAGAAAATATTTATTATCCAACAACAAAAGGGATAGCCGCAGGGTCTACATGAAGCAATTTACAGTCAAGCAAGGCATTTTATTTAGATCTGGGACTCTTTCAAATAACTACTTAATGTGAGAATTTCTTAACAGACCATAAATGTGGCTTATTTTACTTGTTGAGTAACATAAACAGAAAGCTCCCTACACCAAATTTTAATAAATTTGCTTACTGCCCATGTAAACAGCAAAAAAAAAAAAAAAAAGACTTCAAATGAATTGTAGAGAATGTTAGCATCCTTAACTGCATTCTGGGAAATAGTCTAATAGGCATCATCTGTGGAGTCCAACCATCAGCCCCAACTACACTAATTCCTAGTTGAACTAGTATTTTATAAGAAACTTCCTACAAGTTGGTAAAAGACATTTTAATTGGTTAATCTCTAAATGTTCCTGAAAAACACTCTGTAAAACAGTAACGACCAACATTCTACTGAACACACTGTTCTAAGGGCTTGAACATTCAAGACTCCCTCCTTTTATCCTGACAGCAACTAAATCCAGTGGGTACCACCACTAATCTCATTTGCAGCTGAGAAAGCCAAGGCAGAGAGAGACTGACTGACTCACCAGAGGTTACCCGGCTTGTAAATGCAGGTCTGAGATTCGAACCACTGTGGTCTGACCCGAGCCCACATTGCAGTCGCCCTGGTACGCCCCTGTGCCTGTGGATGGTCTCGGCTTAAGAACTCACATTATTCATGGGATTTCACCAAAACCGGCTCAAATACCACAAGAGTCATTAAGCGGTGAGTTTTTACTTACTATTTAAGTGTCTCTCCCATCTCTGACAAATTGTTTTTGGATTTCTCCAGAAAGTTTCACTTGAGCCGAAGCAGAAGTCTAAGAAAGACTTCAGTGGTAAGCAGATCTTAACCTTCAGGACACCTTCTTACTCCGAGAGGGTCTTAGCGCTTTCTTTCCATTAGCATTTCCTTCCTTTCTCCTTCCCATTATTCATAACCCGGGCGCCCATATTTTCCTACCCCAACACCTGGAAGGTCTAAACAAATCTCACTTCCGTGGGGGAGGCTAGTTCTAGTTCTTTAAAGGAAATTAACAGGTGTTATTTTTCTCCCAGGCGGATCCCTAATGACCCAGTGAGTTGTTTATTTTAATTGTACCCACACGCCTTTATGCTGGGGGCGCTTATGATGGCCCAATAAAACAAGCCAGGCAATCAGAACTGCCAGAGAGTGCCTGGGATACCCAGACCCTGTGAGATACACACCTCAGCACCTTCTGATAACTGTACATTTATAAGCGGCTAGTGAAGTGAAGTGAACACAAACATTCCAGGGTTTAAATAATCACAGTGACCTGAACCCAGGCAGTAAAGTCTACATCTTCGAAGCAAAATGCATTTCCCCATTTCCAAGTGGCTCATTTAATTCAATGAGCAGAATGAGAAAGCAACAAAGATACGCTGCATTGTGTGGGTTTACCATGCTGAAATACCTACAGTTTCTAACTCAGATAATGGCAGGCCTTGGTGAGAAGGAGGCAGCTGTTTGGCTTCTATATAAAGATTACTATTACTACTTAAGAAGCTGCCTTAGTCTACTCAGATTTTTCCTAAAACTTATGAATGGGCCCAACTAAAAAATCCTCTTCAGAATATTGATTCTTGCAAATTTGCTGAGTCAGATTCAGGGGCTTATTTACCGGTCACAACAAATGGACACCATGCTCATTGCATTCACCCATAATTGAGGTTGTTTTATTACTTCCAAAATAATAATAAACGTCACTCAAATTTATGTAAGGCTCTTGGCACTATGTTCTCAAAACTCAATGACAGATCTTTTCAAAACTGCTATGTAATATAACAGCATTAACATGAAAAGCCTAACCATATAACATCAGAAGTATTTTGAGTGTACTGGGTGGATACAAAGTACGTGCTAATGAGAAGGTATCTGGACACTATCTTCCCACTTCTCTTTAGACCTCAGCCCTTTGCCATGTTTCCCTGGCGTCTTCCACGTAGATGAATATAACCTGAGATAGTGACCTGACCATTCACAACGTCCCTAAAGCTGCGGAATTCCAAAGAGGCAGGTCTGTATATAAACCATTTTAACGTCAAAAGACTAAAACATCTTAAAGAGAAATCTGCTTGGAAAACAGCCCCTTCGGTTATTTTCAGTCTAGCTGAACTTAGGTTATTTGGGGACACAGCATTAAATTTATAAATGTAAAATTTACCAAGTCATTTTCAAGGCCCATACCCTCACGCTGTCACTCATGGGTGGGATATGTCAGGGGAGGGACCCAGGAGGGAGTAGCTGTTAATAAAACAAGTTGCATGTCACTAAAGGTGTACAGAGAAAGACAGATGCGGCCAGATCATGTCCATGGTTCAGATAGAGAAGAAACAGAGTGGGAGATGATTGTTTATACAACATAAAATAGCATTTACAAAACTTGTGGCTCATGTCCAAGTGGGATTCTTTTCTTTTTGCACCATTCCTTTTGTATTTCATGGATGTATTATGACTGGATAAACAGAAAACAAGCATTTTAGTATCAAACTGTATTCTGATCCTAATTCCAAACATTTACAATTGGGTAAGGTTATAAAATAATTTCAATGACATATTAGGACTTTTCTAAACTTGGAAATAATGAGTTCAGAAGCTATTCTTTTGAATGCAAAAGTAAATCTGTCAAACCAGAAAGACAGGCATGGATGTGTTCTTAAACTTGCGCGGAGTGAGAGATTTCTTGATCCTTTCAGCGTGGATGCCCATGGCTCACGGCCCTTTCTGGAAATATCCTCATATTTCTACTTTGTAGCAATAATAGTGCCTTCCTTCAGATTATGGAGGGAGGTTAGGAAAAAATGGATCACCGTTTAAGACTTTTCCTCTCTACCTGATCTGTAAAGAGGCACCAGAGTGGAGTAGAATGAGATCTGGACTAAGTCCTGATTACAACTCCACTACACACAGAAGAAGGACCCAAGGGAGGTCACCTCACCACACACCAGCTCTAAACAGTGCATCTCAGCCTTACTGGAAAGGTATTTCTCTTCTAATTTCTCTCTCTTTTTAATTGGCTTAAGTGCATTTTTAAGGCTGAGCGCCAAAGAATTGATACTTTCGAATTATGGTGCTAGAGAAGACTCTTGAGAGCCCCTCGGACTGCAAGGATATCAAACCAGTCAACCCTTAAGGAAATCAACCCTGAATATTCACTGGAAGGACTGATGCTGAAGCTGAAGCTCCAATACTTTGGCCACATGATGTGAAGAGCTGACTCACTGGAAAAAGACCATGATGGCTGGGAAAAATTGAAAACAAAGGAGAAGGGGGCAAAAGAGGATGAGATGGTTGCATGGCATCATGGACTCAATAGACACGAATCTGAGAAAACTCACAGATAGTGAAGGACAGGGGAGCATGGCATGCTGCAGTCCATGGGGTCAAAGAGAGTTGGACACGACTTAGCAACTGAACAAGAACAAAAAAAGTGCATTTTATTGGTTTTCTTGACTTCCCTGGTGGCTCAGACGGTAAAGCATCTGTCTACAATGTGGGAGACCTGGGTTCGATCCCTGGGTTGGGAAGATCCTCTGAAGAAGGAAATGGCAATCCACTCCAGTACTATTGCCTGAAAAATCCCATGGACAGAGGAGTCTGGTAGGCTACAGTCCATGGGGCCGCAAAGAGTTGGACATGACTGAGTGACTTCACTTCACTTATTGGTTTTCTTTACTACTGGAGGTATTTCACTGGACAGATTTCCAAGCATTTCAAAGTAATGCACATATATATATAGAATAAACACACATGAACAACCAGGAGATATTAACAGACCAATGGCACTGATATTAGCTACCATCTAGTGCCAGTGAGGTACTTTATCCAAACACCCTCCCTCTCTCTCACAAGCAAGGCTTGAAGGATTCAGACCACAGTGTCTGCATGATCTTGCTTCCATGAGTTTTTCTCTCATTCTTTCACAAAGTCTTGAAACTTTCAATAAGGAATGACTTTATCCGGTAAAAAAACCCATTAATTGTTATTTTCCTACAGGATATATGTTTTGGATCCAGAAAACACAGACCAACTTGTGGAAAGTATTTGCAAAAACCGTGAATAGAACTGGACTCCCGTTTAATGACCATGGCACTCAGCAGAGCTTACCAACCAGCAAGGCATTCAGCCTGTCACCTGTGCTTTAGAGCAGCTCCTTGCCCCTTTCCTGTTTGCCCATTTATATTTTCCTCTATCCTTAAAAGAACCTAATGAGACGAATGAGATCACTAAGCAATTCAAACTGACTCCTAGCTTATGCCCTCCTGAACGCACATCATGCCTTGCCTAACCTGCTGGTTCTTTTCCTAGATTAGAAGGAGTGAGAATGATGAAGCAAGCAGTTAAAAATGACTAGCCCTCTATCCCACTAGCCCCCTAAGCAATCCTGCCAGAGATCACAGCAAGATAACGTCTGAAGAGAGCCAGCCACCTGCACTCAATGCAGACAGAGGCAGACGCACCCTCCTGCCTCCATGATTCAGAGATTGGCACCCCAATTTTTTCCTTTAAAAACCATCCTGGCTGAGCAGAATCTTTGGAATTGGTCTCTGGACACGAGTCTCCCTTTCCCCCAGACAGCCCACTCTTATAGTTAAAGCACCTTTCCTCTCTCCTGACATTTGCCTCTCGAATTACTGGGGTTATGAGAGGCAAGCAGCCAAACCTTAGTTTGGTTACACCCTCATTACCATCGTCCTTCACTGAACGAGCCAACCACGATCAGCTTCTCAAGAGAGCCCTATTCCCCAGAGGACAGAATATTTGTGTTGCTATTTAGAGAAGTCTTCAGTGCCAACTTGGAAAGGTCGGAAGAAATTCTGGTGAAAAAAATAATCCGACTCTTTTCAAATAGTTGAATAACCTCACAAGTAAACATGCTTATTTCCCTATGATAATGAGGCATACAAATTCCTCCCAAGTTTGAAAACAGAGCCATACAAATGCATTCCTCAGGCACGAAAGGTCTCCCTCGCAAAAAATATCTCAGGCAGGCCTTTTGCTAATACTGTATTCAGGCGGCCCTGGTGATTCCAGAGCACGTCACTCAAATGAGGGGCGAGGGGCCACGCTTTAGAACTAGACAAACTGCACTTTTACAGCAACCTGAGAGAACGGATGCTGGACGCTCCTGCACAGTCTGCTTGGTTAGTGTGTCTTGCTTTTGGCCTGGATGAGTAAGGCTGAGTCACCCACCTTCCTGAGCCCCACTCTGCAGTACACAGCAAAACCGCACTAACCCCACCAGAGAAAGCCTGCAACAAAAGGCTGATGACTTAATGTAAATATCCAGAGATCTCAATACAAGTTAATCCAAACACGTCTCACAAGCTTCTGGATCCAAGACCCCCCTGGTTGCCCAGAGTCTTCTGACCCAGCTGTGGCTAAGGGGTGGGGCCTATGAAACTCTCTGGAACCAGAGGCTCTGTGTGAGTTGCAGACAGGTCAGAAACGATCATTTTTTCCCCTTTCAGTCATCTCCAGAAAAAAAAAAAAAACAAAACACGACATCACCAACACAGCAGTTTCCTTTTTAGAAAGAACTCAGCCTTTCTTTGCCATGTATGTCAAGGAACGTTAATAGTGACTTACATGATAACTCAAAAAAATAAGAATAATAATAATAATTACACGCACACAGATTTGACCTAGCCAGGGCCTGAAATCAACATGAGCAGCCTGCACACGTGGAGACAAAAGGCCTTCTGTGTGGAGAGCAGGGGAGTGGGGTTGAACCTCCCACTGGCCGACAGGGGGACAAGGCTGGACACCAGAGGGCAGAGGCCGGAGACCAGAGGGCAGACGGCTCCCAGCGATGCAGAGCCGGGCCCCACCCAGCGCACACACGCCTGCACAAGCCCGCTGACCCTCTCAGCCCTCCTGGGGCTCTAAAAGCGAGAGCGGTGGGTGGAAAGGCCACTGGGAGGAGAGGCTCCGGGAGGTGCCTACCTGCTGGGCCCGCAGGAGCGCCGCGTCGATGGCCTCCACCCGCTGCGCCACGGCGTCGCTCACCAGGCGGAAGCGGTCATTGTCCTCGGCCACCGTTCGCTCCAGGCCTTCCCTCGCCCTCCAGGGCACCAGCTCCAGCAGGGCGGCGCTCACCTCGTTCAGCGAGTCCACCAGGGCTTTGTAGCTCTTGGCTTCCTTCTTCAGCTCCTGGGGACGCAAGCCGAGAGACACAGGCCTGGGGGACATGCCACGGCTGAGCGAGCTTCCCCTTCCACTGCCCTCGGGGCCAGAGCCCTTCACAGGCGGCAGGCCGCGTGGGCCCCCTTGGCCGCAGTTACGTTCTGTACACCACAGGTATTTCACCCAAGGGAAACCGTACCCTTAGAAGCTCAAAAGGACAACCCCCTTGTCAACATGGCACGATTTGAGCTTTGAAATGTAATATCAGTGTTTAAAAATTGGGAACCCAAGCCCAGCAAGTTAATATGGATTATTCTTTGCTGGCTGGTAACCTCAAAGTAATCGGGAACCAGAACAGATAAGGACGAGAACCTCCTGTGCAGCTCAGTGAGGTCCTCAGTGCTCTGCGGTGGCCTGAAAGGGAAGGAAATCCAAAAAACGGCAGAGACATGCGTGTGTATGGCTGCCTCACTGTGTTATACAACAGAAATGAACACAACACTGCAAAGCAACCATACTCTAATAAAAATTAATATAAAAAAAGTAATCAGGTACCAGAAAACCAAAGAGGAAAGTCTGGACCAGAATTGAGTGACCCTCAAAAGGAGGACACACTGGCTTTAAATCATCCCTGTTGCATCAACACAGGCTCAGTGAACCTAGCCTCCCTAACTCCCTGCACCCACGTGCGGTCATACTTCAGAGATGATGAAAATGGAGGCTGGCCCCTCTGAGAAGAAAGACACTCAGTGTGGGAGCATACCAATTTTTGCAACATGATTAGGAAAGTCACCTCATGTCATGCATTGACCTTATAAACGTGTGATTATCCCGACCAAATTTTGTGTGTCTCTGAAACACTGAACATTGCCCTTTTTTTTTTTTCCTGTTTTTATGCATAATAAAGTATACTCCCACCATAAGGTTTGAAGGACAAACGACAACATGCTGTTTTTTCATCTGGGCTCCTAAAAGTTCACACAGCTGGTCCGTGGCCAGTTTCTGTTGGGTCCACGCCCACACAGGCGTCCTTGAACACATTAGTAGTGACATGTGATAAACATCACTTTGCCCCTGAGTGACTAGGCCTCCCTTGAGAGATAACAAGCAGACGCAAAGAATGTATGTCGGAGCGTACTTTTTGCCTCGCGTGTGCTTGGCTGGCAGCCTCTCCCTTCAGAACCTGCGTTTCGTACGAGAGCAGCTCGACTTCCACCTTGTCCAGCCAGGCGCACAGCTCCTCGTGGGTGGACTGCAGCTGCCGTGCAAGCTGCAGGGCCTGCTCCAGGGTCTTCGCAACGTCTGTGCTCAGCTTAGTGATGTCCTGGTATCTCGCTTTAATTGCTTCCAGTTTATCTTGAATGATTAAAACCTCGTCACCTAGAATTTCAAAGGCATGCTATATCTCATGAAAGGGGAAGCAGAGTTCAGAGGTGATGCTACGCTGATGAGCTTTTGGGGGGTAGGGGAGAGGAGACACTTAAGAAGTTCTGACCCAAGAAAAGTCCTTTCCTAGGTTTGAATCTTTCTGGGGATTTCTGGCCAATGTCAACAGCTCTGTGAATGCAAATCCAAAAACTGTCAAGGACTACAGCACCTTCTGTCTTGTGAAAAGCACCACCTTGCATCTATCTGTATGGTCTTTCCGTGTTTAAGGTTAAAACGCACCTGGGTTCAAATACTGAGTTTGTGACCTTGTACAAGGTACCTGACGTCTCTGTGCCCCTGAGTACTTATTACAAGAACAGAACCTACTTCATAAGGTTGTGAAAAAAATTCAATTAGTTTATACTTGCGAAGTATTTAGAATGGTGTCTGTCACAGGGATACACATGTTTATGTACAGCCTGGGTGGTACTTTAGTTGCTAAGTCATGTCCAACTCTTGGACTCTTGCAACCCCCTGGACTGTAGCCTGCCAGGGTTCTCTGTCCATGGGATTCTCCAGGCAAGAATACTGGAGTGGGTTGCCATTTCCTCCTCCCATGTATAATCCATTTGTGTGTTAAAAATAATAAACTCATCTGTACTGTTCCGACAGATCTTCACCTGCCTTTATTTAATTTTCAGACACACAGAGTAATTGCATCCTGGGCTTCAGGTTCCCAGTGCAAGGCTGTAGCTATGATATCAAATTCCTCCCATGCATAATGAACAGTACCTGCCCCCACCACACATGTGCTGAGCTGAATACAGATACAGTGAGATGTTCTTACAGCCAAAGGGATGACTAAAAACAAGTCAGCATTTATTTTCTTGCTGAGTTCAAGCACAGAGAAAGGAAGCTTGGGCACAGTCACACTATGTGTAAACAAATGCCACCTCTCTTAAAATTTTACAAAACTGTCTACAACCTCTCTGCATCTACAACTGTCTTCCACAAGTGGAAAGCTAATTTCATTCTGCCATGCAATTCTCTGACCAGTGCTCAGTATTGTGAGTAATACACAAAACTTTCATTAAAAACTCAGTGAGATCATGAGAAAAAAGTGAAATCATAGTCCAAAATCCCCTTGATCGGCCTTCAAAGTGTTCTCCAGAACGAAGTCTTGGACTGGCCCCAAAATTCTCAAGTGCTTTGTGTTCTGCCCCATCTCTAGACTATTTTGAAAGCAATGCACAGTGCTCGGGGAATGACGATCTGAAAGGCATCTCACCTGTTGTCCGTTTAAGTAGCTCCAGGCCATTCAGCAGCGCCTGGTCTACATTTTGTTTTCTAAGCTGGATGTCCTCTTGCAGAACCTAAAATACAGGTGCCATCTTGTTATCAGCTAATCTTAAGAGAATGTTAACTAGGTTTCACTTTTTTGAGTAAACACCTCACATTTTCAAATATTCCTCACTGTTCTCACATTTACCTCTCCTTGTTTCAGCACTGCGCCCATGTCTCAGTTCATCTATCGTAACTCTCCCCTACTCAGAAAATGAGCTACGTGGAGAGACTGGAGTACTGATTAATTGTGGGCCTTTGTATACAATGATGAAATAATAACATGAAAAATGAACAATCTATTATTGGATAAAGATTCTCTTCTTACATTACATGTGATTTGATTGAATATAACACTCTCTTTATAAAATGGATAAACAACAAGGACCTACTGTATAGCACAGAGAATGATACTCAATATTTTATAATAACCTAGATGAGAAAAGAATCTGAAAAATAATATATATATATATAACTGAATTGGTCTACTGTGCACATAAAACTAACAACACTGTAAATCAACTATACTTCAATTTAAAAAAAGGTCATTGTATACAAAGGCAATGTCTTTTTGAGTACAGGAATTAACCTAAATCATAGCGAACACAAAATAATACAGACATAAAGAGAAATGAGAAAATAAGGTCAACTGAAATGAAAAAATAAAATAAATCGAAATACCCGCAACTCAGCCTGCTGTGTCCACAGCCCCTCGGGGCTGGAGTCCTGGACCGAGAGCCGCCTCAACTTGTCATGCGCTTCACTCAGCCAGTTCATCAGCTCCACTTCATCTTCCCCAAAAATCTTAGCATTACACAGAGCCTGCCGCAGGAGCTCAGACCTGCTGTGGCTTTTCTCTTGAATCTCAATGTACCACACTTGGAAGGAGTCTAGTTTACTCTGCACCATATCTTTATCCTCCCTGGAGCTCAAAACCTTTAAAGACTGGCCAATGCTAAGGGCCTGGTGTAAATGCTTATTGTGATGCAGGATGTCATCTTCTAAGGCCTAAACAAGGTTTAAAAAAGGGAAACAAAAAGAATGGACAAATAAAAATGACAACATAAATCGAACAAAAAGATGATACATGAAATGGGTGTAAGGTTGAACTGAGGCATCACACAATAGCATGTAACTCAAATGCATGTCATAAAACCACAAAGGAAAGGGACAACTGGATCCCACAAGCGTGTGACGGGAACCTTACTTTGTGTTGCTCAATCTGCTCCTCTAGCTTGGACGCCTGGGTTCCGACGGGCTCGCAGTTCGCCAGCCTCTTCTCTGTGGTCGATAGCCATTCGTTCAGAGGCTCTAAGGTTTCGTGAAACTGCTGTGCTACCACGGAGATACCTTCCAGCTGACGGTTCCTGAAAACGCGCCAACAGGAAGGTCATTCGGGGATGAGGAATGTGGGAAGCTGTCAACAGAAAGCTTCACTCATGCTCCTGCATTCCGCTCCCAACACTTTTTGTAGAAAGCATCTAAGGTTAAAATTAAAACCTCTCACACTGAGAGGACAGTTTAAAATAGTTCTTCTATTCCCTGTGCGTCCCCTGCCAGGGTTCAATCCCTGGTTGGGGAACGAAGATCCCTCAAGCCACTCAGCATGGTGGAAAAAATAAAAGAAATATCTATAAATCTTTTTTTAAAATAATAGTTCTATTAAATTCTCCTTTAATTCTTAAAACTGAACAAAGACCAACCTCAAGAACCTGAATCTTATGAAAGTCTTAAGTAACTCATCGTAATTCTTACAATAATAATAGTTATAATCTTAGTGATGTTATAATAACAATAGCAGCAATAATAATGATAATAATAGGTAATGTGCACTGAACATATATTCTATGCTTTACAAATTAGTTAAATTCAGCCAGAGCACCAGTTACTGAGACTGCGTTAGTCAAACGGTCAAGATTAGATTCAAGTTTTGCAAAATAAAGCATCCCCTGCACTGGAATTACTAGTAATTCCTCTCCTCCTTTAAAAAGTATACTGTCAGGTATGTTTCCCTGAAGCAACAGTTATTATTTTATGGACTAAAAACATCATGAAAGAGAAGAACTATTTCTCTGACTTTTACAAAACAGAGTTTGAAATGCTTTTAGAAGACTCATCGCTTCCTCCATTGAAAAGGTGCCGTGTAAGTTAAAACCTGCTCGAGCGGTCCCTGGTTTGCATTGAGGGCAAGTGATTGTGCTGGTCTGTATGCGGAGAATCTGATTCAGTATCCAATTCTGCGAGTCATTTCTCCTGGGACCAAGAGCTGCTGTCCTGACCTGTCATCATGTTTAATTCTTAGGAAACGACCTGATTTGAGACATGGATGTTCTTTAGGGACAAAGGGAATTATGAAAAACTGGCACATGCTGCTGAATGTACTGAGTTGGCCAAAAGGTTTGTCAGGGTTTTTCCATAAGATCTCACTGGAAAACCCAAATGAACTTTTTGGCCAACCTAATAATTTCTGTATCTTTTTATCACAAACCACATATGTATATATTTTTAAAACTTTCAGTTGAAACACATTTCACCTTAAAAAAATGAATAAATTACTATATTATTTTTAACTTCTGGATGATCACTATCTATGTCTCTTCTTTCTAAATTCTATTAAATAGTATCTAATCACCTAGAATGAATGGAAATAACTTTTGAGACTAGGTTTAATTGGCTGTAATTTAAATTGTAAGGGGATCTATTAATCGGTGTGTGAATCACAATATGACCACAATCCCTCCACTTAATACCACTGTAAGGATGGCTAAGGAAAAGGACAGTCCTGGGAAGAAAGCAGAGATATTGGCTTTCGTTTATTTAAAAAAGTACTCAGCACCTCTCCCATGGTAGTAATAGTAATTCTAGCGCATTACACAGAAGGAATAATCTTATTGATACATGTTAAAGGGAATGTGAAATTTTCAGCCTCCTTGGGAGCCCCTTACTTACTTGTCCTAGAACAACGCTTCCTTCTGCTCTGTAATTCAAGATTAGAAAAACCCTTCTCTGCACTATCCTATCAAGAGTTCCAACGAAGGTAGGAATGTGTGGAGACACTCATTCTGTTTAGCGGGTCATCTGTTTCCAACCCAACCAGTATACACTCCAGTGCCGCAATGACTTGACATGGCTCAGTGTAGTGTTAACAGAGAGAAAGAGAAGGAACTATACTCAATATCCCATGACAAATGGTAAACCAAAACAGGGAAGAATATTTTTAAAAGAATGTATATATACATTCTTATATGAAGTGAAGTTGCTCAGTCATGTCCGACTCTTGGAGATCCCATGGACTGCAGCCTACCAGGCTCCTCCGTCCATGGAATTTTTTAGGCAAGAGTACTAGAGTGGGTTGCCATTTCCTTCTCCAGGGGATCTTCCTGACTCAAGGATCGAACCCAGGTCTCCTGAATTGCAGGCAGACGCTTTACCATCTGAGCCACCAGGGAAGCCCTCATTCTTATATATACGTATATATATACATATATATATTCACATACACACATACATGTGTACAACTGAGTCACTTTGCTATACAGCAGAAATGAACACATCACACATCAAGTATACTTTAATAAAATAAAAAAAAAGAGATATAGTGAAGCCCAGAGGAGCCACGCTCCAGCTCCTCATCTTGGTAAGGTAAACATCACGGCACCTTCCACCAGCCTCACTTCCCAGACACCTCCCACACCACTTTAAACCAGAACTCGGGACATCCCTGCTGGTCCAGCCGCTAAGCCTTCACACTTTCAGTGCTTCCACTGCAGAGGGTGTGGCTTTGATCCCTGGTTTGGGAACTAAGATCCCATATGTCGCAGGGTGTGGCCAAAAACAAAATAAAATTAAGAAACTGAGGGTACCATTTAAAAAATATTATTAGACAGTCAAAACTTAATTAGAAACAAAAATAGAAAAAAAAAAAAACAGAGGTGGCCTGTCACCTCCCCACCCCAGGCCGGGTTCTTCCAATTCTCTGCTACCACGGCTCCCTGTGTGCAGGTTTCACGCTGAACCATCACATTTGTCCCTGCTCTTCAATCACCACCAAACCCTGCTACGGTATTCCCTGAGGGTAGGGATGATCTGACAAGTGCACCCCCGGAACACCTGGCCCTGCCTGATGCATGCAGGCAGGCAATTACTATGTTACAAATGAGTGAATAAAGGACCCTGCAAGGGAAACACTGTTCTTAAAGAGTTGTAACAGGGACTTTCCTGGTGGTGCAGGAGATAAGAATCCACCCGGTAATATAGGGGACATGGGTTTGATCCCTGGTCGGGGAACTAAGATCCCAGACGCTGCAGAGCAACTAAGCCTGCACATGGCAACCACCTACTAGGTCCACGTGATGCAACTAGAGAGTCAGTGCACCTCGACAAAAGATCCTGTGTGCTGAAACTAAGACAGGTCGCAGCCAAACAAGTAAACAAATAAAAACAAAAACAAACAAACAAGAGTTGGGAAAGATCTGGGGACTACAAGACATCCCCATCGGAGGAATGAGAAGAGAGCACCACCACCCCTGCCCTCTATGTTCACATACGTGACAAACACAGGAAAAGAACAATTTGGAAATAAAGTAGGACCAAAATACGAGAAATCAGTACAAATGCCACTGCCGCTCTTCCCAAACCCTGGCGGCATTTACGTTACCTCGTTTCAGCCTTACTAAGTAGCGCCTCCCATCGGCTATCCAGCAGACTCAGCTGTTTCAAAATCTTCACTTTATCCGGAGGTTCTGCCGTGGCGGCGATTTTCTCTCCTTCCCGTTTGATCACCTCCACAGTAGATTTGCGGTCATCCAGCAATCTTTGGAGCAGCTTAGGAAAAAATAGTAAATAAGAAAACAATAAATAAATGGAAAGGAAACAAAGCAGTAACTGTATAAACATATGCAAAACATATGCTTTCTAGCATACTTTTGACATGTGACAAAAATAATTTCGCATGGATTCACATACAGAAAGATTTGAGAAGTAGAGCTTTTTCAAAAACCTCATCCTATTTAATGATTCATCACTACTGTGTTAGACAGTGTGGCAGAGGCTTTTCACAGTAAATAAAATGAATATTGATAAGGCCACTAAACCATTCATTCTCAACTTTTTAATACAAGATAATGGGGTAGAAGGGTGCTGCTACTCAGGAAAACATCACTGCACTGAAGTGCAAAATCCTCATTACTATAATGAAATGGGAATGCCCTAACACTCAATAATGATCTGTCCCACTGAGACAGAAAAGATCATTATAAATCATCACTATTTTCAAAACCTTTTCCCATGTTAAATAATCTACCACAGAAGGGAAACTGAGACTCAGACCAGTTCACAAGTCAATGAGGCTGAAACCAGAGGCTTCTGGCTGCTTTTGGGAGGTAGGATAGCTCCTAAAATTCTTTATGAGGATAAAAACTAGAGCCTTTAAGTAGCATTTCCACAATGACCAGAGAGTGAAACATGTCAGAAACCTTCAAAGTTGGCGAAAGAAGACTAACATTTCAGGACTGAGCAGCAGAAAAAAAGTCAGTCCAATTCTTCATTTCAAGAAGCCTGGAAGGGAGTGTTTGACATGGGGTGCCAAAAATCAGGATTCCCTTCCTCCACTTAAACGAAACAAGCATTTCAGTAATAAGTGCCAGCCCCAGGCCCCACGTGCAGAGTGGTGAGCAAGGCACAGGCACACAGAATGCTGGACGCCACTGCAGCCTGAACCTGACCCTGACTGACCCTGGAGGACCAAAGCCATGGACAGGCCCCAGGGACAACACGCTGCCGGGAGGGTATCCCATCACTGCCGCTTCGCCACCAAGCCCACTCTGCTCCGTGTTATGCGGCAGCCTGGATGGGAGGGGGGTTGGCGGAAAATGCATGCATGTGTGTGTATGGCTGAGTTCCTTTGCTGTCCACCTGAGACTATCACTACACTGTAAATCAGCTATACTCCAATACAAAACAAGAAGCTTAACAGCAATTTAAGAGACCATCACATAGAAGGGGAGAGGAACAGGGTCCAAGAGAAGGGGAAGAGACGTCCTCTCTTGACACAGGTCAGAGATCATAAAATCAAAGTACGACAGGTGGTTTAGGCAGTAAAGGGAACAATTAAATGGATTATCTTCAGTAAACTTTAATGAATAGCTTCTAGCAATTAAGAACAAAATCGACAGACAGGTTTTGTTGGCTAAGCCTTGTTCATTAACTCTGGGTAAATACTAAAGGTTTTAATTAAATCATGAATGGTAATAGTCATATTATTTTATTTAACACCATATATTTTATATTTATTATAGAAATCACACATTATATTTTATTATATATTACATGTATCAATTTTTTTCAAAAACCAAACAAATGCAATGTGTTTCCTCTTATGTTTCTTTATTCCTTACCTCTAAATCTATTTCTAATTAGTTAATTTCTCAAGATACTAGTCTTCAAAGAATTTTCAGAGAGAGTAGTACTGGATGCCAAAACCCAACCAAGCCTCTGAATCCATTCCTTTTTTTAAGCGTGTTGTCTTTTTAAAGGTAAACCTTATCAATGCACTGTATTCCAGGAGCCCCCCCACTGCCATGCATCATTTCAAGCCATGGACAACACAAATCAATACTGGCCAGGTCATTAATGCTTCCCAATGACCACAGAAGTTGTAGGTGTGGCCCTAAGGAGTCAGCATCCCTCTAAGGCGTGTCTTTCCAACTGGGTCCTGTATGTGCAGCGTCAAAAGACACAAGAGCCCAGTTCTGAAAACAGGGATCAACTCTCTGCCTCGTCAGTACAGGCTGAACCATAATAAACTGCCCACACTGACCTCACACACAGACAACTACATATGCACCAAACCAGTACATCAAAGAACCATGACATCTCTGTTCAAAGTCACCCTTTCACTGAGTGAGGTCGTCCTTGAGTGCACTATTTTTAAAAAAAAATTGTACACGTCCCCTCTCCATTTAGCACTTACTGTCCCCAGTTCTACCCTCTCTCTTCCCAGTTCTTAGCTCCCACCCAGCTTTATTTATCAGTGGCCAAGGTTAACACTAATTGCTTACTTTTGTTTACTGTCTCTCTCTCCCTGTTCTTCCCTTCCCACTAACACTTAAACTTGATGAGGAACTTTTATGTTTTTTATTTGACGGTGTAACTCCGGCACCTGCAAGGATGACTGACCTGTGGCAGATGGTGGACAAATATTTGTTGAATGACTAACAAAACAAGGTCTAGAACATCGATTACTGGTTAATGAAGACATCCTATTAATACAGACAGAGTCACAAGGTAAAAGTTTACTCTCGTTACTAAGGTGTAACCGGAAACAGGACGCGCGCTCCGCTAACTCACCTTCTGCTCCTGTATCTGGGCCTTCACCACCTTGAACTCGGCAGACGGGGCTTTCTGATTGGCCACGAGCTCCTCCGTGTCCCCCAACCAGCCGAGCAGGGACTCCAGGGCGTCCTGGAAGCGCCCGCAGTGCAGCAGGGCCTCCTGCAGCTGGGCTGCCCGCTGGGCCACCTGCACAGCCAGGGCCTCAGTTACCACCACACTCGGAGAAACCGCACACGCCCGCCAGCCCACCCTGCCCATTGACCACAGATTCTCTCTTCCTTCTCATTTAAAACTTACTCAAGGCACTGCTCATGGGCAGGATACAGACAGAAAGGAGACAAGCACATCAGCAAGTCAGCCTAAGAGAAGGTTACCCTCTCAACCCGTCAATGCCAAAGAGGAGGACTCTCGGATTTTGGATGTATCCAATACACTGATGATTAGCAAAGAACGGTTCAAATATTTTAAGGTTACTGAAAGAAACAGTGCCTTTTTCATTTTTACCATTATCCATGGGGTTCCATTATTTCCTACATTGAAAATCAAGGATAATAATTTTTTTAAGACTAAGATTAAAAAAAAAACTATTATTTAATAGAGAGAATCAGAATTACATTCAGCCACACAAAATAACTATGAAGTATCCAATTAAATTCTGTGAGCTCCAAGCTCTATAGAGGCCTTTCTTAGTAAGACAGGGCCTTTGTCCTCCAGTAAATGGAATCTCTGTGTCCCACACAGAGATACCCTATCGCCCCCTCAAAGGTCTTTTCTTTTTGGACTGAACAAGTACTTGGCAAGACAGTTTAAGTACCATGGAATATATTTATACCTGACACTGCATCCCCGTTTATGTGAGTAGCACTACAGTATGAATCAGACTCTAAACAAGGATAAATGCTGTCTTGAGATCTGGCCACCAAGGAAGATTTCGGAGCAGGAAAAACTCCAAAAACAATTCCCTCCAGCACCAGATGAGCCCTGCCATCCCAAAACCCTTTTCTGATCATTTCTGTCACATAAAGAGCTGCTGTTGTGTTTCAGCATCATATCCTTAAGCTATCAGTTACTTTCCAGTGTTTTCTGTCACGCACACTTGGGAAAAGGGGGGATTTTCATTTCATCAAATGACGTTTGGACTCAGCGATCTATAGTGAGGTGCAAACCCTCAGTCCAGGGCGGACAGACACACGGCTGCACTGTGTGACCTGTTACACAGTGCGGAATGAGTTGCTGATGAATGAAAATTACGTTTCACATAAAAAGTGAGATTTCCAAGTTCTCTGGAAAATAAGTAGACCATTTGGCAGCAGGGAGCCCAGGCCCCTGCGTGGCACTCATCTGAGGCGCCAAGCAGCCCCCACGCCCTCGGAGGTGCGTGCACGGTCCCAGCCCAGGGCAGAGGACCTGGCCACCGTCCAGACAGGGCCCACCTCACCCGGCTCGCTGCCTGCGTCTGCGTTCCCAGCCCTGGGGACGCCTGGGATGGGCCGCAGGTCACTGGGCGGCCAAGGAACAGGCAGGACAGGGAGGCTGGGCTACTGGACACAGGACTGCGGGTCCCAGCAAACGCTGGCAAACAATCTGCAGGAAGGACAAGGGAGGGAGCGCCATCCCACCTTCTTGTTGAGGGTCTTCCAGCGTGCGCCGGCGTCGTCCAGGTCGTGCTCCAGGGCCTCGGTGCTGGCGCCCTTGGCGGCACTCTGGATGAGGCCCTGCCCCAGCCAGTTCACATCCTGATGCTTCACCTGCAGGGGTTCAATCTCTTCCTTTTGGAACACCTACGTTTGAAAGAACAATAATTCTCTGAATTAGCGTACCTAACAGTCACCAAATACAAACAGCTGTTCAATCAGCCGGTATGAATTATTACAGATAAAGATAATCCTGGTTGCCTAAATCATGTGTTGTTGCCTAGTCTGCCTTACAAATACTAGTAAAAAACTAAACATAAATTCATAATATTATCATAACGATTCAGAAATATTCAGGAATGATATTCTAGCTGCATTTCATCAAATTACCTATAAATGAAAACAAGAGTGGACATGTCTTCTCTATCGCTTCATTATCACAGCACTAGGAATCTCATATCACTCCAATTTAACTAGTAAAACAAAGGTTTAGAGTGGCATTATTTCATTCTTTTTTTTTAACGTAATTTGCAGCAACATGAATGCAACTAGCAATTATTAGACTAAGAAAGTCAGAAAGAGAATGATAAATACTGTATGACATCACTCATACATAGAATCTAAAATATGACACAAATGAACGTATTTACAAAGCAGAAACAGACTCACAGACACAGAGCACGGACTTGTGGTTGCCGAGGTGAGAAGGGCGGACTGGGACTTCAGAATTAGAAGATGCAAGCTATTACACACAGAATGAATGAACAACCAAGTCCTGCTGTACAGCACATGCAACATCCATTCTCAACACCCATTCCATAACGAAAAAGAACAGAAAAAAACCAATATGTACACCTATATGTATCCGTGAGTCACTCTGCCGTACGCTGGAAATTACCCACTGTAAATCAACTATGCTTCAATTCAACCGAGGCTCTGTGACAACCTGGAGGGGTGGTCAGGGCATGGGAGGGAGGCACAGGAGGAGGGGAGGCATGTGTACCTATGGCTGATCCAAGCTGACAGACAGCAGAAACCAACACAATACAGCAACGATCCTCAATTAGCAACAAATAAAAAATAAGATGGATAACAACAAAGTCCTACTGTGTATCACAGGGAAGCATATTCAGTATCCTGTGATAAACCCTAATGGACAAGAATATGAAAAAATGTACCTAAATAACCGAGTCACTTTTCTGTATAGCAGAAATCAACACATTATAACTCAACTATACTTCAATAAAATAATTTTTTAAAGAGAAAAAAAAAAAGAAAAAGTACAGAAAATGCCAAGTAGCAAGATGCTAAGATGGGCCTTCCCGGACAAGAATCGTTATGGGCTCTTCTAAGGAGGCCTGCTTCTAGCTGGCAAATGACACTGGAGCCTCAACTGGAAATGGGGGGTCACTGACAAGAAGATGAGCTGAGCCAGAGGGGCCACACACGGGGACACAGACGGCAGAAAGAGGCAGGCGGGCGCTGCAACAGCGTGGATGCCGACACGTCCAGCCCCTCAGCCTCTGCCAAGACGCCAACGGGCGTGCAAGAGGCACAGAGGCCTCCCCACCGGATCCCAGTGCACGTGGCTTGCACGGCCACTCTGCCCCACTGTGGGCCCTGCCTGCACTGCCTGCGGCTTTCCAGCACCTCCCGGCCAACCCTCCAGCCCACCCAACTTACAGGCCGCGCTGCCTGCAACTGGCAAAGTATCTAACTAACGTGTTAAAGAGTAAAATGTAAGTTCCACGAAAACACCAATTTGTTTTCCTTAGAGCTGCTCTATTTCCTGGGCCTACCACAGTATCTAGTTTGTAATGTGGACCCAGTAACTACTTGCCAAATGGATTATCAGTATAGAAAATTGTATTGCTCTCTTGGGGTGGGTGATGATCATTCCTCAATAGATAATACTATACATCAACTCTTTCACAGATAATGCCAATGCTTTTAATATAGGGCTTGAAGGTGTCACGAGGACAATAAACTCATTTAACTAAGGAAGGAAAGCTTCAGCTGGAGATTAAGGGAAAACAAGGTTTGGGGTGCTGAGTCATTATACGACATAAATATAACAGTCCAAGTGAATGAATAGTTAAACAGAATATAGGAAAACGCAATAAAAGCAAATATCAAAATAGGAGTTGAGAAAAAACTACAGGCACAGCATGGAAAATAATTTTGAAAGATATAAAGGCTGCCAAACTCCCCAGACTTTGGCCCACGCCAGCATATGTCTGGGCTAAAGTATGAATGAGTACATTAAAGAAGAGCAAACAAAAAATGCACAATCACCTCTTCTAAAAGTTCCCTTTCAGGAAAAAGCCCAAACATTTTCTGACAGTTTCCACACTAGCTAATTGTTTCTATAGAACAATACTCAATATAAAAAGTCAATTACACACAAAGAATTACAGGAGTTCCCCAAATCACTGGGACAAATACATAAAATTTTTCTTAATTTTTAAAAGGCATCAATGTACCTAATAAGTCAATAGAAACACTGCAAATTAGTGAAAACAGAATTCCACTGTATGATCCTACTTCTTTTTCTATACCACTTTCCAAGTTACTATTTCTAGGAAAAGCTGTAGATATGTTTTACTACTTACCAAAAAAAAAAGGCGGGGGGGGGGGG
>SJYT01051162.1:46686-74026 GCA_006410635.1 Cephalophus harveyi | reverse complement strand
TTATATAAAACAACAAAAAAAAGGGGGGGGGGGGGGGGGGGAACAGCTACATTTTTAATTCCGGGAACTTGTCTGGTACATAAGGATTGAGGGAAAAGTTTTATTCTCCCCCATAGCTAGTTTTCAGGGCAAAAAACAACAAAACTAATAAAAATGTTCCAGTAAATTGTCTTAACCTCTGGTCTTGGTTTGAAAGAAATGAATTTCAGAGTTGCCTATCAGCATAGTTCTGGTTGAGGCTGTAGTAATTTTCAAAAGTGGTTCCCAAGATTCACTAAGGGTTAAAAAAAAAAAAAAAACTACTAAAGAATCCATATACTCCTAAGAGTTTAATTACTTTCTACAAAAAAAATACAAAATCCTTTATAGTAAGCAAACACTCACTCTGCTAAGCTCTCAAACTAGCACACCATTCAATGCAAGGAAAGGGCATGGCTAATTCGATCAATTATTTCATAGACTGATAGCATCCAAAAGCCTTATCTCTCAGTAACAAAATACCTAGGAGGAGAGACTCTCCCTAAGGCTAACCCTCAAGCATACAAACACAAGAGAAGCTTAAAATAAAGTAAAATTACCTCTGAGGCAAAGTTTACCAGAAGAGCTTAGGAAAAGGACCAAAATAGCTGAACTTTAATCTAAGTGGGAAGAAAAAAATTACAGGCTTGACAACCGATGTCTCCCTAAGACAAGGCTGCACCCTTCACTCAGCACTTAGCAAAAGGGAAGGCGGGCTTCCCGTACCGCAGAGGGCAGTACAACGGCCTCTCCCCGCATGCAGAGCTGCAGAGAGAACACTTTCAGCACGTGTAGAGAGTCCTCAGCTTGAGAAGAGCCCTTCTCAGACCACAACAATGGAACAGTGTGTTTGCTCCTTCCTGACTAAGCCCCTTCAAGCTTAATAAATCCCATATAACTGCCCTTAAATGGCAGGACCTTAAACCACAATTTGTGGAGAAGCCTAAGCTTAACAGGAATTCACAGTGGAGGGGGGGGCATTCAAACGAAGGCGAACGGCCACCATCCTACCACCAGGAGCAGGAACGCAACCAGCTGGCAGTGATCATGCTCCTCAGGAACCATCCCTAATTAGCTTGCAGTGATCGATGGATCAGTGTCTGCCATCTGGCTGGGTACCAGTCAACCACCCCTTGCCCCCACCTGCTGCACCCCAGCCAGAGACAGGACGGGACCGACACCAGTGTCAGAGACACCTGTGACCACTTGACGGCAAATTTCCCACCCCTGTTAATTACCTGAGCAGAGTGAAAGCCATTACAGATAGGGCCCAAGGCTCCTGCCTGGGCCCCTGGTTTCCGGGGAGCGGCTTGCTTTCTTACCGCTCTGAATTGTAAGGAGCATGGCTCACAGATCGCCTCCATCTCCTGGACAGAAAGAGGAGCCTCCACATCATCTTGGGATGCTACGTTGGATTCTTCTGAATCGTACTGCGTCAATAAAGTCAGATTTTCCACTAAACTCGTGCCACTCCAATCGACGACATTTCCCCCCAGATCTGTGCAAGAGACAGCCAGCTCCTCGGGAGAGTCTCCCACAAATTCCCTCTTTCGGGTGGTGCTTTGGGATTCTCCTGATCCGTAGGTTTTTCCTTCTTCTCTGGGGTTAGAAATGCACTTGTTTTCTCCCTCTCTTGGCAGAATGAATGAAACACCCTTAAGAGCGCTCTCTCTGACATCATCCTGCAGGCAGCTGTTTTCACCACGGATTTCCCTTTGACCCTGGACAGGTTTCGTTTCCTCTGGTGGAGAAGCATCATGTAAAATCATCTTGAAGTTGTCATCAAGGTGGGTGCTTCTGCATGAAAGCAAGGGGATCTTCTGTTCGCTGATGGAATTAACAGGAAAAAAGGGTCTGTATTGCTCTGCAGTGTGAGCATCTTCCACAGAAGACAGGCTTCTGATTTGGGACGGGTCTCCGAGGAACAGGCATTGCTTGTCCTCCCTCTCCGCCGGAGGGCTGCACAAGCCAGAGTCGTCCTCCTCCGACGTGAGAGAGCTAGAAGCCCCTCTGCACTTGCCAGCCTTGGCAACAGCATCTGACAGATCAGCAGGTTCAACAAAAGAGCTTTCACTTTTGTTTGCATAATCCACAAAATTGGCCGGGATGAACATTCGCCACGACCGTCTATGCTCTTTCTTTTCCGCATGGGATTTGGCTTTGGGTAAGCCTGTGCTCCGAATGATGTCGCTATTGAGTTTGAGGGCATCAAAGATCATCTTTTCATCAAGCTTGTGCGCTTCACGGCCTCTCAGCTCAAATGCACTGGAAGAAGCAAGGGGACCGTTGGAGCACAAAGAGCTGACATCCAGTGTTCTGTGACTATAGGGTAAAGTCCGGTCTGTGAAGTGCCTGGAAGACAGGCTGCCCTTGGAACCCGAGTCAATCTGCTCATTCAGCCTGACCGTGTCGTAGATAGAGCGCTGGGGGACATAGCAGTCCTCGATGTTGAGATCCTCCTCCTCCTCACCTTTCCCTACGCAAGGGGGATTCTGACGTAAACAGTCTGGTCTGCTCAGTGGCTTCCCCATTGCGGAGCCTGTTACAACAAACACTGCAGCTCTTGACGCAGAAAGTGGGAAATAAGGCCAGGCATGTTCCAGAAAAGCACACTTCTGAACAGAACTATAAAGTGTCTCCAGCCCAAAGATGCATCTTAGATAACACACGTCATCACAGATGAGGGGCTGAAGGCCAGCAGCAGGGCACCAGTCCACGTACAATCCTCCCTTTACCTGGTTGTGTGAGAATGATTCTCAAAAATAAAGTGCATCCAACAGAAGTGATCCAACAGAAGTCTCCTCCCCAGCCCCTGGAAGTTCCCTTTCACATACTCCAAAACACAGAAAAAAGAAAACAAATAATACACTTATCAGTGGCTCAAACACTCAGAACATTCCATTGTCGGCCCATTTCCCTTTTTATTCTAATTCTGCATCTGAGATTTCCAGATTACAATTTCCCCAGGAGCAAGCATCTTTATCCCGTCAATTTCAGCAGAGCTCTGGTTAATTGTAATCCACTTAAACACATCTTGCAAAACTCCATCTCTTATAAATAAACCAAGGTTCAGAAATTTAAAAACACTTGGAGACTTAAAAGACCACGGATTATTCCGATGAAGGCACAGATCAAGTCTTCAGAGAAAAATAAGTCTAACACACTGTAAGAAAGTTCAAATTTTCTTTTACTCTTTTTGGGAGTAGCTATAAATAATCCTGATTCGAAAGGCAGGCTCTTCCCATATTAAGCGTCTTCGAGGCTATTCAGAATTATCCAAAGAGGAAAAAAATAGGCTTTTGGAAGGCCAGGCGGGCACAGTCTAGCAACCATTCGAAGTAAATAGACAGCATGGTGTAATATAAACTCCACTTAGAGAAAAAAAAAAGTCATTGTCAAAGAATCTTATCTGATCTTCCTTAAGACAGCTGATTCCACCTGAGGCCACTGCAGTGGAGAGGAGCCCGGCGCGTCCTCGGAGGCTGGGCAGCCGCGCGGCGGGGCGGCGGCTGGAGGTGCCCAGAGGCGGGCGGCGGGAGGCAACCGCCCGGCGGTGACATCAGCGCGAACCAGACCCGGCCCGGGGGCGCGCGGCGGGCGCGGGGGCGCGGCCGGGCTGGCGGGCCGGCGGGGGCCACCTCCGCGCGGACAGCGGGCCCCACCCCACCCCGAGAGAGAAACAGGGAGTCGGGCTAACCCGCCCACCGGGAACCACTCAAGGGGCCCTGCTGCGGAGGACTCGCAGCCCTTCGGGTCCGCGATGTAGAGCGCGCATCACTTTCAAGTCGGATCCCCTGTCGTTCTTTTTAAAAGCCCAAGTTCAAGTCGAACTGTTCTCCGGAGGAAACCACTCCTTAGGGTATGGAGCCCTGGGCACCACGGACGTGGATATGAGCCGTTACTAATAACTATGCATGCCTCTCGAGGTTACTGCAAGGCTTGGGCTAAGATCAAGAGCGGTTAAGCGACTCTGGATATTTCATTAACAAAATCACAGCCAGGGAGTTTTATCCACTGAACAAACACTCTTTAAATAATACTGTTTGAAAATTAACTCAGCAAGCCAAACCTTAGCCTTTGGCGCAGGGAGAAAATTTCACAGTTTCATTTCAGTAAACTAAGATCTAGCCATTCTGTATTTTATGAAATAAGCAATCATGCCAGAATAGCAGATAGAGGGCAGATTTTCTTTCCTCAAACTCACAAAATAATCTTTCGAACATAAATAAAACTGTGCTGGCCCCAAGTGAAGACAGGTCTAGTAAAAACAACAGTAAACTTCTCTGATAACTTAACCCAAGAGATGTGGGAGGGGCCTTTTGTACCCTTCCTGAGAAAATGATTCCAAAATGATTTTTTATAAACGTAAGAACTGAATCTTTTTTTTTGTTTTAATAAATCTCTCCATAACCAGAAATCTATAGGCAACATACTCATTCAACACTTATTAGATGCAACTCGTATTAAGTTGGAAAAAATATATACATAGTCAACTATAAGGGATAATATACATAAACTACCCATCAACATAATAAAATCAAAGCCCACTCGTCATGGTCAAGAAGTGAAATATCTCAGCAAGCACTTGATTCTATCTGAGCACACAGGCGTTCTGCTGCCTGGGATAATAAGACAAAGAAAACCCGCCCACAGTTACCATGTTTGAACAATGAGTCGGGCACCAGGCCACAATCAGCAGAGATGGAGGGACTGACTGCCAGCTGCCACGACCTTCCTTACGCAAGTAGCTCCTGGGAAGCTACCCACTCGCGGCTATGTGAATAAGAAAGTTTCCACGGAGTGTGGACCAGAGTTGCTCACGGAACTTTTCCGAAGAAACAATGGCCCTACTTCCAGCCCCCGTAGGCTCTAACTCTAAATCATGAACTCAGTTCTAATCTGGTCTTCCAGCTCTCTGTAAAGCTAAGGACAGCAACCTCGCATTTGAGATGAAGAGTACACTTTTAAAGCTACACAAATAATTCATTCATTATTTCAGCCATTCATCAAACAGGCCCCACTATCTGCCAGCAGCACAGGAAACCCTGGCAAAGTGCAGGTGCCCAGAGAGGCGAGACCCCCGCCCCGCATGCCTAACAGTGAGATGGAGAGTCTGGATGAGAAAGTGTGGCACAGCCAGGAAGCAGGAAGTGCGACGGAAAAATCTCCTCTGATGGATTATATTTAACAGTGCACCATTTATTTAATAACTGAGCTCCTATTTTATTAAGCTGATTTCAACTAACTCTACAAAAGATGATCCTGGCACATTCGGGTTCCATTTGATATTTGTACTCTTGACATTATATTGGTATTGATGGCAACAACTTGTATATTTATCTTTGTTACTTGAAATCAGATTCCAAAGATCTATCTGGGTAACTTAAGAGAACTCATATTTAGAGCAGGAGCCGACTGGTTAATTGTTTCTTCCTAAATTGGATTTATACAGCTACTTTTCAATGCGATGCTCTCTAAAGTTAGTATTAATAAAATCAAGATGTATTGAACTGTGTTAAATACTAACCATTATACATATAAGAAATATACAATGAATAAATGAGCAAAGCTCTTCCCAAAAGCAGTCAAAAGTATTCAGAAATTGCAATGTTAAACTGGTCTCGAAAGGCAAGTCTACACAGCCTACTTGATGTGATCCAGTTAAAATACTTTCTAAAGGTAGATAATTTTTGAAAAGTACACAAACACCAGTTGAATTATAAGCAAGATAGTACCACTTTCTCATTTTATATTTCTAAAATTAAAAAAGAAAGTTTCTGAAGAATCTTACCACAAAGTATCATACAAGGATCCATGTCTTAGAAAAGATAAAAGGCTAATTTTATCAACTGAAACATGGAGTTTTTAGAGTGGAAAGGCTAGAAATATTAGGAAATTCAAGTGCAGTTAAGTGGACAACATTTGTGAGTAAATGCAATACTATCCATAAAAGCTGATGAACTTATCTTCCTGGCCTGGTAGCTCCTGAAATATGAATTAGAAGCCAGACAAGAGATGTGTGGGGTTTTCTGCTTTAAGTACAAACCTAGGCCTTAGAGACAACAATTTCTATTATTCTTTCTAAAACAGATATGCTTTTTGCTAAGGAAAACCGAAAGCATCTTATGTTCTCAGGTTTTAAAGTGATAAACTTCTTTACATGGATGGATAAAGGATCTTCAAGAATAGTCATCAGATGAATGTGTGCGTGCGTGCATGCCAAGTTGCTTCAGTTGTGTCTGACTCTTTCTTTGCAACTCTGTGAACTGTGGCCCACCAGACTCCTCTGTCCATGGGATTCTCCAGGCAAGAATACCGCAGTGGGCTGCCATGCCCTCCTCCACGGGAGCTTCCAGACCCAGGGATCAAACCTGCGTCTCCTGTTGCTCCTGCATTGCAGGCAGATTCTTACTGCTAAGTCACCGGGGAAAACTCCATTAGACGACTATGCAGTAACTATTTATTTCAGTTTAATACACTTTACATTTGAAGGAAAGAAGGATATTCAGACCCCATGACAAAAGCAAACAAATAACGAAACTTATCAGATTGACTGGTCTTGATGGATATTTATCTTGAGCATTAGGTAGGGCCTTTAAACGTGTACCCCTTAGCTTCCTGTGAGTTATCTTCACAGCATTTACCAACTGAGGCTATTTTTTAATGAATGAATAGAGACCTAGATGAATGTTTAAAAAACATTAACTCATCAGATTTTCTTACCAAGAAACCTACATCATTTCATAACAACAAAGCAAATTCCTCTCTCTGTTCCCATCTCTCACACACATGGACACCCACACCTTTAAGCAACTTCCCAAGTGAGTAAAATAAATTATCTCCTTTTATCTAAGGAAAGCCCATGATAATGACAAGAGATGCTACAGCCTGGCACTTTGCAGGGGTGGAGAGTGGGAACCACTTTAAAATTAAAATACAAATTTATCCAGATAACAATAAACCACCAAACAGTCCCCTGGTATAAGATCACTGGCTGGAACTGTGTTGAGAATGACCTACTTTGACTCCTTGACCTTTCTTTTGTAATTGAAGTATAGTTGATTTACAATGTTTACAATACTGTGTTAGTTCCAGAAGTAGTTCCAGCAACTTAGCATGCACACCCACACACATACACATATAATCTATTACAAGATATTGAATATAGTTCCCTGGTGTCCAGTAGGTCCTTGTTGTCTATCTGTTTTATATCTTGTAGTGTGTATCTGGCTAATCCCAAACTCCTAATTTATCCCCCACTCCCCTTTCCCTGCTGGTAACTGTAAGTTTGTTTTCTGTGTTTAACTCCTGGGTCTTCAGTGAAGCCACAGGAGTTAGGAGGCCACAGGACACCCAGAGCACGGCATCAGTTAGAAGCAGATACGGAAAGAGAGCCCGCAGGCCATGCTCCCAAGAGCACACCCTTTCAAAGCATGAAGGCCCACCTGCTCCGCTGGCACGCATGGCGGAGCCCTGCCCTACGGCAGCACCATCCCCGCGGCACGGCGTGCCCTCTGCGTCCGTGGGCCTTCTCGCTTGCCAGCACAGCTGAGATTTCTTCTTCCTAACATCTTAAAGCCACTCTGACACAGCTGACTGAATAAACGGGACCAGCTGATACAGCCCTTGCATCAAGGGGCAGTTTCTATAGTGGAAACAGTCACCTTTAAAAATACCAGAGGAAGGTGCTGTGAAATCTGCCTGCTAATACAGGCTTATTAACAAAAATCCAGGCAGGTAAGACTATTTCCCCCCACGAAAAACCACTTCTGAGAAAGCGTTATTGAATTTTCTCCCGTTCTCAACAAAACAGAGAACAATTTGTCATTGATCTCAATGGAACAAAATGGACCACTTAAAAACCACTATTAAAGCATTCTTTGGACAGTTTACTTTTATCTCAAAAAACATGGCGACATTATTGTTTCAGGATCATTTAATAAACATCTTAATAGGTTACTTGGAAAGTGATTTTTTCTTAGCAATACTATTTACAGATAGGATCAAATAACCCAGCTGGACCAGCTTCATGGCACCTATCATTTTAGGTTCCCCAGCGTTCACAGGAGGATGCTGGGTGCCCAGTCCCTTCCCCTGTGCCTGAGAACGTTCATCACGGCACAGTTACATGTGTTCTGGCTTTTGTATCCGGTTTCAATTTAGCTGTCAGGGAAATTAAAATGGAGGACGTCTTCAGGCTCTAGAAGCAAGAGCCAGCCTCTGACCTGCCTCCAACCCTGGCTTCCACGCTTGCCCTAGAAGCACAGCACTGTAGATAAGAAAGGATATGTCCTGGAATCTCTTAAGCCCCTGAGGGCCTGGCCAATCCCCCAGGGTGTAAGAAGTCTTCTGACTCAGAAGATGAAACAAACAGCATTGTAAAAATTAAACCAGAGATAGACTTTTGTGTGCAAACTGATGGTGACATCACTTTGCAGCCTGTGATTACAAGCAGGAGTCCACAAAACTGCAATCTGAAGTCTTGCCCATGGGGTGGACACACTGCCCGGGACCCTTTCCCAACTGGGATTCCAGACTGCTGTCAACAAGGGACTTTTCAGCTCCGTTTAATCTGGATGCAGGTGGCTGGCCCAATTTGGTGATGTATATGCTATTACTTCTTTCTTGGGCTCCAAAATCACTGCAGAAGGTGACTGCAGCATGAAATTAAAAGATGCTTGCTCCTTGGTAGAAAAACTGTGACCAACCTAGACAGTGTATTAAAAAGCAGAGACACTACTTTGCTGACAAAGGTCGGTACAGTCAAAGTTATGGTTTTTCCAATAGTCAAGTAAGGATATGAGAGTTAGACCATAAAGAGGGCTGAGCGCTGAAGAAATGTTTCAAATCGTGGTATTGGAAAAGACACTTGAGAGTCTCCTGGACTGCAAGGAGATTAAAGCAGTCAATCCTAAAGGAAATCAACCCTGAATATTCATTGGAAGGACTGATGCTGAAGCTCCAATACTTTGACCGCCTGATGCGAAGAGCTGACTCATTGGAAAAGACCCTCATGCTGGGAAAGATTGAAGGCAGGAGGAGAAGGGGACAACAGAGGATGAGATGGTTGGATGGCATCACTGAGTCAATGGACATGGGTTTGAGCACGGTCAGGGATATGGTGAAGGACAGGGAAGCCTGGCGTGCTGCGGGCCATGGGGTCACAGAGACTCGGACATGACTGAGTGACTGAACAACAGCATTGTTCCTATTTCTGTTCTTTTGATGACTACACATCAAGATTAAGTCAAATAATCTAGAAAAAAATGAAACTGTTTTTTTGTGTGTAACAAGTGGTTTCTTTTGTTAATGAGTTCTTCAAACCTGAAACTTTAGTACTGGCTTAAAAATTTTCTGCTTTAAGAAATTTTTGGTTCAGAGAGACGTGTACCAGTGACTTGTTCATTTGTGGGAACAAACAGTGACAACTGGGGCAGCCCCAGAGTGGCCGAAAAAACCAGCAACAGGTTGTGGGTGAGGCTTTCTACCATGGACCAGATGGAGCTGGGGAAGGTCATTATTTAGCTAGAATGTGACCGTATGTGTTCACTAAAATATCAAGTTTCTTTGCTCTTCACTGAGATTAAATCAATTCAGTGTGCTTATAATAATTATTTCACGATGATCAGAAGATCTGATTGGCTGTTGGTGACATCATAGGAAGGCTGGCGTATATTCCTTGTATAGAGTTGGTATGTCTTTGAAACACAGTAAAAACATGAAAACCTTAATATTCTATTTGATAAGGTAGTTTTGATTTGAAGACAATCTTGAGCTGAGAATCTTCAACAGGAGACAGTGATAGGGAACATCAAAGGGACTTTTTCTTTTTGTCTGGGAATGTATGATAGTGTACACAGAATTTAATGTAACAACATGGTACTTTGGGTTATCAATAGTAATAGAAAATACATCAGTCTTTAGATATTTTAGTCCAATGACTAATATTTAGGAATAGGAAAATGATTCAAATTATTTTAAAACATAGCTAAAGTAACCCAAAAGGTAGTACCAATCTCTTTTCAGGAACTTGGAATACTTTCACTGACAATGAATTAACACTCTTGGTTCTGAACAGTTTTCATTTTCAATTATTACATTTGGGTTGTATTAAATATGCATTAACTTTATCCTTTCAAGGATATTAATGGCTATTTCTAAGGTTAAATTTTAGGGGGAAAAAGAATGGAACCCTAAAACTCCGTCTTATCTAGTTTATATAATCCATTATGCTCCCAGTGAATATAAGGCATCCCTACTGAGCAACTGGGTAATAGCTATGAAGCTTCAGAATGACTCAGAAGGCAGCTTATTCTATACCATGAAAAACTGTTGAAAGATTTTCCCCACGACATTAGGTTAAACTAAAGCTCCCTGGTAGAGTAATGACAAACTGCATTATATTCCGAAGTCTATAATGGAAATAGGTCCAGTACTGTGGTGTTTTTCTGATTCATTTTTAGAAATTATAGCAAACTACTATTTTTTTTTTAACTCAATACACATTATTCCACTGAAGACAATTTTTAAATCTTCCTAAAATATTATGTTAAAACTCATGTTCAACCAATGCTTAATGCCCAGCAAAAGTTAGATTGAGATCTGAATTAATTTACAACTATGATCAAGAAAGATATAATTACTAAGACAAGGAAATGTTTGGTTCCCTTTCAGAAGCAGTGGTGCTGGAGGTTAACTGTTTTCATGATTATCGTCATCATCGTATCTACAGATGTGTTTCGACAACTATAGTACCTAACATATTCTTTAAGTGTTCCTGGTGTTCTGGATTAAGATAAATAATGATTGATTGACAGATGAATGGCTAAAACAGATGTGATACATATACAACATGGAATACTCAGCATATAGAAGAATGAAATAAGACCACCTGCAGGAACACGGATGGACATAAAGACTGTCATACTGAGTGAAGTAAGTCAGATAGAGAAAAATATCAAGTGATAAACCTAAAAAAAAAAAAAAAAGACAAATGCACTTATTTGCAAAACAGAGACTCACAGACAGAGAAACAAGTTTATGGTTTCCCAAGGGAAAAGGTGGGGTGGGGATAAACTAGGAAGTTGGGATTAACAGATACACACACTATTGAAGTGAAGTGAAGTGAAGTGAAGTGAAGTAGCCTACCAGGCTCCTCCCTCCATGGGATTCTCCAGGCAAGAGTACTGGAGTGGGTTGCCATTTCCTTCTCCAGGGGATCTTCCTGACCCAGGGATCGAACCTGGGTCTCAAGCATTCCAGATGCTTTAACCTCTGAGCCACCAGGGAATCCCCACACACACTATTATACATAAAATAGATAACCCACAAGGACCTACTGTACAGCACAGGGAACTATACTGAAGATTCTTAAATAACCAATAAGGGGAAATAATCTGAAAATTTATATATATATGCATATGGGGGAGAGAGGGATTAGACAATAAATATACATATATGCATATATATATATGTATAACGAATCTCTGGCTGTACATCTAAAACTAACATGATATTGTAAATCAACCATACTTCAATTTTAAAAAATCAGGAAAACAAACATAAATGACAACAACGGATGGTTATTCAAGCCACCCAAATCAGTCTACAGCAAAGATGATTTGAAAGTTTCCCGGAAAAAATGTAAGATGTTCAATGTGATGAATAAATTTGACCGAAACACTGCACTATATTCACAAAACATCCAGGCTCTCTCTAACACTTACCACCTACGTGACCTTGGGAATGTCACTTCCCCTCCCTGGTCTCAGCTTTCTTACAATAAGATGCAAATAATAAATAATAGGACCCAGCTCTCAAGACTGTCAACTGGATTAAAGACAGTCTAGTGTTTGCTCAGTCGTGTCCAACTCTTTGGAACCCCATGGACTGCAGATGGTGACTACAGCCACGAAATTAAAAGCCACTTACTCCTTGGAAGGAAAGTTGTGACCAACCTAGACAGCATATTAAAAAGCAGAGACATTACTTTATGAACAAAGGTCCGTCTCATCAAGGCTATGGTTTTTCCAGTGGTCATGTATGGATGTGAGAGTTAGACTATAAAGCAAGCTGAGCACCGAAGAATTGATGCTTATGAACTGCGGTGTTGGAGAAAACTCTTGGGAGTCCCTTGGACTGCAAGGAGATCCAACCAGTCCATCCTAAACGAGATCAGTCCTGAATGTTCATTGCAAGGACTGATGTTGAAGCTGAAACTCCAATACTCTGGCCACCTCATGCGAAGAGCTGACTCATCTGAAAAGACTCTGATGATGGGAAATATTGAAGGCAGGAGCAGAAGGAGACGGCAGAGGATGAAATGGTTGGATGGCATCACAGACTCAATGGACATGAGTTTGAGTAAACTCTGGGAGTTGGTGATGGACAGGGAGGTCTGGCGTGCTGTGGTCCATTGGGTCCCAAAGAGTCAGACACGACTGAGTGACTGAATTGAACTGGACTGTAGCCCACCAGGTTCCTCCATCCATGAGATTTTCCAGGCAAGAGTACTGGAGTGGGTTGTAATTTCCTTCTCCAAGTGTTATGCTTGACACATAGAAGCCCACAATAAATGTTAACTGTTGTAATGGTTATTTTTCAGAACATGTGCATGTAACACACATACAGAAAACAGAATTAGTGACTGTGTAAGCTACTATCTTTATTTATCATAACATTCTTTGTTCTTTTTTACCTTTGTCACTGGCATACCAAATGCAGATAACTGTCTCCTTGGAAACTTTTATTTCAATCATTGGGTTTTTCAAGACACGGAAGGTGTGTCATGATATTATTATTACTGAATTTCATTAAAAGCAGTCAACTCTTCCCAAGTAATCAGAAAACAGATACAGCATGTCAAGTGGCTTATTTCAGAAGACATGATCCCTTTGTTTTTCTTCACAGTCAAATAAAACAATCTCCGTATCCATGAATAGAAACAATGCTTATTTAGTGCTTTTCAGCTTGCAAAATACTTTCAAAGAAACAGTGATTTTTTTTCTTACAAATAGTTGAAGCAGTGAAAAGAGATGAGGCCTGCTTTTTTTTTTTTTTCTACACAAAGTCACAGAAAATCTAGGGGATAACACTTCATGAAGGCAGTGAACGGAGCCAACCTGCATCAGTGCAAAGACCATCTGATCACTGTCATGTAAGCATCAAGCCTTGCTTGCTGGGCTCCACAAAAATTCCAGAGACTCACTCCTCAGAACCTCCACCCAGTCTTCCAAGTTGCAATGGCCACAGAATTTTGTTTTTCTAATACAGAATTCTCCTATATGAAACCTTTATTTTTCAAACCACAAGTATGACAGCGTGACAGAGAAATGAAGGGAGTTAAATCAACAGTGAGGCCACTCCTTCCACCTCCAGAATCAAGACCCAAACTCAGAACCGCAGGTTTTTAAGCCCTGCAGGGACGGGGCTTCAAAGGCACTCCATGAACAGCGAATAATCATGTTAGTAACAAAGAAGAAAAAGAAGCTACTTTTAAGTTACTTTTCAAAATTCAGTCACCTAAAAACAATGTCATGAAAGAGAAGCAAAGGAAAGACATTGTCAAGTACAGTAGCAGAGAATTTTGAAGTCTATTTGATTTATATTCATTTCTCCTGGGAAATGATTTCTAGGTTTGCAAATTCTGTTTGTATTTGATCCTATCTGATGTTTCATGGGCAGGCGGTAGGACTCAGTGTCATGCTGGCCTTTACTGCAAAGCAGAACAAACCTCGTAGATGGTCCCCCAGCCACTACACAGGCTCCCGTCAGTCCTGAGCAGCGAAGGCTGGGCAGCCAGGACCTTCCCTCGGTCCCCATCCAGATGGGATTCTGTACACGACACCCCAAGCAAGGCCACATCACTGACCCAGACCCTGACACTGACCTCACCACACTCTCCCCGCAATCCCATCATCAGGCATCACTGCTGCTGCTAGTGAGAAATGTGTATTCACTCCAAGTGTACAGCCCCACGTGTACTCAGCCCAAGTGTACAGCCCCACATGTACTCAGCCCCACGTATACTCAGCCCAAGTGTACAGCCCCACATGTACTCAGCCCCAAGTGTGAACTGAAAGTCACTCAGTCGTGTCCAACTCTTTGTGACCCCTTGGACTATACAGTCCATGGAATTCTCCAGGCCAGAATACTGGAGAGGGTAGCCTTTCCCTTCTCCAGGGGATCTTCCCAACCCAGGGATCAAACCAGGGCCTCCTGCATTACAGGCAGATTCTTTACCAGCTGAGCCACAAGGGAAGCCCCACGTGTACTCAGTCCCAGGGTGCTCACAATCCCATCAGAAATAATTTACTCCCAACAGTCTGGGGCATGAGCCCAAAATCTTTAAGTTTTATAGACCCTGGATTACAAAAGGGAACTCTGCTTTTAAAAGAGGAACTTGGGGAAAAAACTAAGCTAAAAAGGAGAAGACCATGAAAAGGAAAAGAGGAGGAAGAGACTGCAATTCACCACGACAGAAAATGCGAGGACACAAACACGAAGGGGGCACACACTCGTGATGGGTGGATGCACCGGTCTCCGCGGTCGAGTTGCGGGAGCCGTGAGCGACGTCAGAAACGGACGCCAGGCTTCCCTGGAGGCTCAGCGGTAAAGCAGCAGCCTGCCGACGCAGCAGACAGGGTTCAGTCCTCAGCACAGGAGATCGCACCTGCCATGGAGCAGCTCAGCCTGGGTGCCACAGCCCTCGGGCCTGTGCGCCAGAAGGCAGGGGGGCCCAGTGCTGGGCACCTGGAGCCTGCGCTCCGAAACCAGAGCAGCCATCACAATGGGACGCCCGCGCACCGCCTCTGGAGAGCAGCCCCGCAAGTAGGGAAAGTGCCCGCACGGCAATGAAGACCCAGCAGAGCCAAATGCAAAAAAAAAAAAAAAGTAGACACCAGCTTTCCAAGCACCCTGTGACTTCCTAGGTCATCTCAAGCCTTATTCCACAAGAGGCCAAAGCAGAAGCAGAAGGACCCACCCGCCCTGCCCAGATACCGCCTACACGGATGCTCATTTGAGCTCCAACACTGCCTGGTGATCCTACTTGAAGATGCTACAAAACAGGCTACCTCCTTCTCTGTCAACCAGTCTTTTTTTTTTTAATGGAAGTTTTATTTTTTATTATTATTATTATTTTTTGGTCACGCTGCAAGATATGTGGGATTTCAGTTCCCTGACCAGGGATCGAACCTGTGCCCCCTGCAGCGGAACCACAGAGTCTTAACCACTGGGCCACCAGGAAGTCTCTATTCACATCTCTGAATAACCAAAACGCAGAATAAAAAGGAAGCACTCCCTACCTTGAACACATCGAGCTGTTGATTAATTGTCTCTGTTTCCATGCCAACGGGGCCTTGAGACTCCTCAAGCTCCTCGGCCTTCTGGAGCAGAGTAGAAAACTCCTGGAGTTTGCTGTAGAATTCCTCAAGGCGCACAATGGTCCCTTCGACCTGCTCTTTCCTGGCTTGTGCGCGGTCCCAGAGCTTGTTGCACTGTTTGCTTAAAGCCTCCAGGTCTCGCTTGATGCCAACAAGGTCGGGAGAGGCTTCCTCCGTGGCCAGCATCATCTTGCAGGTCTTATTGGCATTGGTGTTGTTTGCGATGAGCGTGTCCAGCTTCTCCAGGAAGGCTCTGATGGCTTCCTTCTGCTGCTGCAGCGTCTCCGTGTCTCTCCCAACTGGGGCCATGCCATCCAGCTCATCATCAAACTCTGCGAACTGAGAAAACATCTCTCGGATGGTGTTCTGGAAATGGCCAATGCCCTGAAGCTTGGTTTCTAAGAACGAGCACCTGTCATCCACCTGCTGGCTGAGGGCGCCGTGCTCCTGTGCTAAGGTCTCTGCTTGGAGCAGTACCTCGGAGGTGCCCTTGGAGTCGGAGGCCTCTGCCACGAGGTCCCGGGCCAGCCCCTGGGCCAGATCCACCTGTGACTTCAAGGTCTGGAGGGCTTTCTGCTGGGTCTGCAACATGGTCAGGGACTTGCTGCTGTGAGCCTGGGGCCCCAGGGAGTCGTGCACTGTGAGCTGGTCCTTTGCACCCTGAAGCTGCCGCTGAGCTTCTCTGGAAACTTCCTGGAACTCTTTAAACTTCTGGGCCATGTTCTCGAGGGAGAATTTCTTCCTGTGCACCTGCTCAGTGACTGTGTCCACCTTCCGGAGCAGGTGCTCCCTCTCCTCTGCCACCACCTCCTGGTCGGCCTCACAGACGCCGAGCAGGCTGCTGGCTGCACCGTTCAGCTGTTCCACCAGCCCGAAATGCTGGTCCATCTCCTTCTGCAGAGCCTTCAGCTGGGCGAGGGCATTCTCCGTCTCAGTGGGATCCAAGCTACACTTGATTTCCTCGAGGCTGGCTTGACATCTGTCTATCCACGGCCTGAGCGTGTCCACGTGCTCTTTATACTTGAGGGCTCTCTCCAGCGTGTCCTTCACCCTGTCTTCTCGGTCCTTCACCTGCTTCTGCAGTCCATCCCAGCTAGTTTTAATAGTGTTCAGTTGTAACTGCAAGGCTACCTTCTCAGACCCTTGGGTTTTTAGTAACAGGTTTTCGCCTTCCGCAATGGTTTTCTCATAAAGGTGAGACTGGGCGGTCAGCGTTTTCCTGAAGTCTTTCTGATCTTTCACTAATGACTCCAAGACCTCGACTTTGGCGGATATCGGGGGAGACTTGTTTTGTTCTTCCTTCTTAGCATCCAGCCAAGCCTGAAAATCTCTAGACATTTGCTGAAATTGGTGAGAGCTGGCACAGGCTGACTGAAGGTGTTCGACATGGGTCTCTAGAAAATGAAATCAGACAGGTTTATTTTGCATCAAAATGTTGAATGAACCTGTGAAAAGCCAAGGGAAAAACCACCAAATAGAAACACAGAATAATCTAAATGCAAAGGCTACTAGCACTGACATTATGCACAAAGAGTGGGTGGGAGGGCAAGAGAAGGGCCTTACAAGAAGACGAGAGAGCTTCGTGGCCAGATGCCACAGCCACCTCTATCCCAGGGCAGAGACGTGACTACTGCTCAAAGCTCCAGGTGAGGCTGATAAACAATTCACCCCTTATCAGTTGTGACCTTTCGACCTCTGTGATCCCCCCCCTCTCCTTTGGCTGCACAGCATGCAGGATCTCAGTCCCTGGACTAGGGACTGAACCTGTGTCCCCTGCCTTGGGAGTGAGGAACCTAACCACTGAACCACCAGGGAAGTCTCCACCTGTGTAATTTTTACCCATCACCTGGGCAAAATAAGGCAGTCTGCGAAGACTACAGGGTTCTGGGTTTCAATTAGCCTGTTATGTGCTGCAGGGCCCGGGGCGGATGACTGAAGCCCAAGGTCTCATTTCCCCAAGTCTGAGCCAGCAACACTGACAGAAGCTGTCTTGGGAGTGAGGGGACCCTGCATGTGCTGAGCTGAACGCCAGTGATGGAACAGGGCTCCTGATGAGACTCATCACCACTGTGACCGTCACAGGTCGTGACGATCTGCTACCCACATCACATCAGGATCAAGGAGCAAGCCTGAAATGGTTGCTCTGATCAGTAAACAAATCCAATCCATTATTAACAAACATAAACCGGGTGCCGAGTATTCCTCTGCAAATGACACACACAGAAGCCTGCGCGCTCTCCTCTGCCTGGCCCCCTCTCGGCCCAGAAACACCGCGGCAGGTGAGAGAGGAACGGGCAGGGTGGCTCTCTCCCACGTGTCTCTCGGGAGAAGCTCCCATGACAGAGCCAGATGAACTGACTGCGGGCAAGAAAATGACACCAAGCCTTTTTGATAACTGTTCATCTCCTTTCCCGATGAAACAAAACTCTGGCACAGCATAAACGTCTATACTTTTAGAAATCAAATTTTCTATTGTTTTTACTATTTTCTTTAAAATGAAGTATAGGTGATTTATGAAGTTGTGTTAACTTCCGCTGTAGAGCAAAGTGATTCAGTTTTACATATACACACATTCTTTTTCACATTCCTTACCATTATGGTTTATCCCAGGACACTGAATACAGTTGCCTGTGCTATACAGCAGGACTCTTGTTTATTCATTCTATGTTATATCCTATGATAAACCATAATGGAAAAGAATATTTAAAACTAATGTGTATATATGTGTGTGTGTATAAAACTGAATCACAGGCTTCCTAGGTAGCTCAGGGGAATCCGACTGCCAAGGCAGAAGATGTGGGAGACGTGAGTTCGATAGCTGGGTCAGGAAGATCCCCTGGAGGAGGGCATGGCAACCCACTCCAGTGTTCTTGCCAAGAAAATCCCATGGACAGAGGAGTCTGGCAGGCTACCAGTCTATGGGATCACAGAGTCGAAGACGGCAGAGCACACACGCATAACTGAATCACTCTGCTGCACAACGCCAAAGTTAACACAACACTGTAATTAACTAAACTTCAACAACAACAGAAAAATTTTTTTAAATAGTATGCATCTGCTAGCCTCAAACTCCTTCACCAAGACTCCCCTAGGCGGTCTCAAGTCTACTCTCGCTCTCTGTGAGTCTGTGAAAACCAGTCGGGGGCACCTGAGATTCTCCTGAGCCAGTTGTGCGGTGGCCTGCGCCCACACCGGATCCCCCGGGCACCTGCACAGACCCCACCCCCCACGCGGTGTGCACGTGGGCCAGGATCCGCCCTCCGCATGCCCGAGACTGCCTCCTCGCACACACTTCTCACTAGCGGCAAGTTCTCTGCAGGGGCCTGATTCACCCACCAGCTTGGCTTGCTCACAGATCCCTCTTTCTAGGACATACATGCATTCACAGAAGACACACACACCTGCTTTCTGCTCCAGATCCTTGAACGATTTTAAGACGCCTTCCAGCTGCCGAGCGAGCTCTGCTCTCAGGTACTCTTCTCGGACCAGGGCCGCCAGGTCGTCGGCCAGGGCCTGCGCCGTTCTGATCCGCTTCCCCTCCTGCTCCACCGCCTGCTTCAGCTTCTGGGCCGTTTCCAGCTGCTGGCTCATGGCGTCGGGGTGTGCGCTGCCGGCCACACTGCTGCTGAGCTGATCGTCCAGGTCAGCCAGCTTCTCGGACAGGCTTCTCAGCAGGCTTTGATACTGGGTGCTTTTTCCAACGGCCTGGTCGATGCGGTCACACCGGTCCCTCAGCTGGCCCGTGAGGCTGTCCCATTTCTGGGTCACGGCCGCCAGCTGCTCCTTCACAGTCCCGTGGAGGGACGGGTGCTCCCCAGGTCTCTGCAGGATGCATTGGCCGGCTGCGGTCAGCTGCTCGTACTGCGGCTTCCTGGTGTCAAACTCCTGCAGGAGAATCTGAGAGAGAGAGCGAGCGAGCAAGCGAGGGTAACTAAGCACACAGATGACTAGAGAACAAGTCACAGGAAACACGGCTTTATGTTTCTGCGCAGAAATGATAGTTAATTGTCTAGCTTTTATTTTTGCTTTTGTTACCGCTTTCCTAGCTTTTATTTCAAAGGCAGTGTGGTTATCGTAAACTAAACCCAAAGGGCAATGCTGCCTCACAGAGATAACACTTGGTCTAAAATAACATCCCCCAAAGGGGGAGGAAAAAATAAATAAATATTTTTGCTAGTCTGGGGAGAAGGAAGAGAAATTCATGCACAAGTTCTCACACACAAAAGGAAACACTGAGTTTAGACAAGTTCACACACCCTAGCACCAAATTTGATTTTTCCTACTTGTACTTTTCTTTTTACAGGAATTTTTTGAATGCTCTATAGCATTTTACACCAAAAAAAAAAAAAAAGCACAGTGATAACAGTATCAGGCTATACCGACTCACGATGCATTGATTTACAAAGATTGCTTTTTAAACCCAAGATTGATGTGTAGGCTTTTTTGTAAAGATTTAGCCAATAAATCACATCGTTCCAAGTGTGCGGGCTCACAGAGGTTTTCCCTGTAAAATGGATAATCTCTAAATTGTCCTCTTAATGTAATATTTTGTCTATCTCTGGGAGACCATGGACAATTATTTCTTCTCAAATATCTCTTTACCTCTTTTGCTTCCAGCCTATTCAGATGAAGAACGTACAAGCCGAGAACAGTATGTGACTCAACTGTCTGGACTGATTTGTATTTTCAGAGCAGGGATCAGCCTCCCCGCACTAAAACCACCCCCTGCACCGAAAGGAGCTCCTGGAGACCCCACATCTGTGCCATCTGCGCCTCCACACCCCGGATCATTGCCTGGCCCAGATCCGCAGCTCCAGCAGCCGTGGGCCACACTCCCCGAGCCCGGGTCTGGTCCTTGCTCCGTTCGCCGGCACTCCTGCGATCATGTCTGACTCACACTTTATCAGTTTTTTCCCCGTGTGGATTTATCTGCTCATAATCAGATGAGTCTAAGTAACCTTGTGGGTTTCAAGGTTCCCTCTCTCCCTCCCTTCTTTCTCCTCCTCCCCAGCTCGGGGTTGTTCTGCATGACCTTTCTAAGTTTCATTATCTACTACCACAATCAAAATGAATCAAACTCCAAAGGAGTCATTTCTAAACAATATACTAGCTTCTCATAAAAATGCTATTGCTTATGCAATCATATTAATACTTCAAAGAAGGTCCTCTTTAACAGGGGTCTGTACAAACCACAATATGAATGACACAGTCAAGGGACGTGACCATCCATGGGCTCCGTGAACCACTCAGGGATGCTCCAGCACTTTGCTCCTCTGAGGTCCCCACCAGCATCACACCAGCAGCTCATGGGCGTGTGATACATCACAGATGCCCGCCCAGGCGGGCAGAGCACACACTGTCCAACGCTAACGTATTTCTCATGACAACATCCATCTTGTTAGGTCCCAGAGACTCACCTGCACTTGCTGCCTCTGTGTGTTCAGCATATTTGGGTCAATTGACAAGGGCCCAAGGACACTGACCATCAGTTCTTTTTCCACAAGCCACTGTTTTAACTGAGCCTCCACAGTCTGGAACTGGGTGAGATTATTTGAGGATTCTTCCAGCTTTTGTTGTCTATCAACTGTCAATTGATTGAGTTCTTGCCACTTAGAATCTAAAAAGCAAAAAAAATGATAAAGGATGCAACAGAGGTTTGGTTTTTGTACATTTAACACAACTATATAGTCTGTTCAAAAGCCTAACTTAAGGGTTCATTGCGTTTAACAATACAAATTTTATGGTCCTGAGGGTTGTATGTCAGTTGAAGTACAAGAAAAATGAATCTGAATCGGATTTTGGAAGACGTCGTAAATTATAGGATACTCCTAAGAAAACTCACTCCTTCTAGAAGTCCTATAGAGTTTGTTTATTTACCTAGAACTGACCTACTAGAACAATGAACATGTATCCTTTTCTTTAATAGCAAACCTTCAATGACCAGTTTGAGGTAAGTTGATCCCCAAGTACGTGTACCCACGGCCAACCACGCCCTTCTATGCAAACCAGCAGCCCGCTGCTCAGAAGTTATACCAAGAAATCTCACCAACCCTTTAAACTCAATGTTGGGGAAAAAAGAAAGCTATGAAATTCCTATCTGAACCGGTAGATTTTTCCAGCTTTGAGATTTTTCTTGAAGGTTCTTCTCTCACACATTGTGAGATGCAATAGTTAAGATTCCTTTCATGACACTCCTATGTCCTTGATCACCAAACCTTAAAGCCAGTTCTTCCACTCCCAATACCTGAACGCCACATGGGTCCCGACCCTGTTTCGCCTAGACCAGTGGTTCTCAAACTGGAGCTACGCCAGAGAGCCCTGGAGTCTGCTCACACAGCACTGGGCTCACCCCCGGGGACTGAGGAGCAGGTCTGAGTGAGGCCTGACGGTGTGCTTCTAACACGGCCCCGGGGTGCCAGCTCTTGCTGCCACGAGCGTGTCACGTGCACACCCAGACCAGCAGCCGTCTACCCTGCTCCAACGCCACCCATGACCCTCAGCTCCAGCGAACCTGTTCTTAAATAATCTCCCTTAGACATCACTGAACACGCCACTCCTGGCTCAAACCTCTCAATACGTCACCCAGCACCATGCAGATGGCAAAATCTAACCACCTTTGCTTGACCTGCAGAGGTGCCCAAAAACGCCTTGTCTGTTATAAGAGACAGGTGCACACCCAGACCAGCAGCCGTCTACCCTGCTCCAACGCCACCCATGACCCTCAGCTCCAGCGAACCTGTTCTTAAATAATCTCCCTTAGACATCACTGAACACGCCACTCCTGGCTCAAACCTCTCAATACGTCACCCAGCACCATGCAGATGGCAAAATCTAACCACCTTTGCTTGACCTGCAGAGGTGCCCAAAAACGCCTTGTCTGCTCATCCCAGAGTGTCTGTCCTCCTCTCGTCTACACCGCTGGCCTCATACCCTCATCCAAACTGGGCGGGCACACGTGGGTCCGTCTGCCCACAGGCTCCATCCTGCCTTCAGGACCCACTGGGTCTCACGCCCTGCTAGGATGCCTGCCTGGCCCCCCGCCAGGAGGACAGCACGCTCCCTGGAGCCAACTTACTGACCATCCTTGAACACCAATCACTGCACAGTCACGGAAGCTGTGATCAGCTGTAACAGACTGCTTTTCAGCCAGCATAATGTACCACAGAGTTGCTTTTCCTATAACCCAACCCCTGAAACCTTCCTAAACGACATCATTCCACGCGGCCTGGTCTAGTCAGTCACAATCTGACAGCAAAAGGATGCAAGTAAACAATAAACGAAGAAGAAGAAATATCAACATCTTATCAGGAAGCTTTTTGAAATATACATTCCTCACTCCCACCCTTATTTTAAAATGCTTTGATAATATTCTCCCAAGTAATTATCCCACGTTGAAGGTCAGGAACGGCGGCGGTAAGGAGATACCCCTCGTCCAAGGTAAGGAACAGCAGCTTTGCTGAAGCAGCTGTGAAGAGATACCCCACATCCAAGGTAAGAGAAACCCAAGTAAGATGATAGGTGGTGCAAGAGGGCATCAGAGGGCAGACATACTGAAACCATACTCACAGAAAACTAGTCAATCTAATCACACTAGGACCACAGCCTTGTCTAACTCAATGAAACCAAGCCATGCCTGCAGGGCAACCCAAGACGGGCGGGTCATGGTGGAGAGGGCTGACAGAACGTGGTCCACTGGAGAAGGGAATGGCAAGCCACTTCAGTATTCTTGCCTTGAGAACCCTTAGTAGATATAATGGTCATCTGAGTTAAATTCACCCATTCCAGTCCATTTTAGTTCACTGATTCCTAGAATGTTGATGTTCACTCTTGCCATCTCCTATTTGACCACTTCCAATTTGCCTTGATTCATGGACCTGACATTCCAGGTTCCTATTCAGTATTGCTCTTTACAACATCAGACTTTGCTTCTATCATCAGTCACATCCACAACTGGGTATTGTGTTTGCTTTGGCTCTATCTCTTCTTTCTTTCTGGAGTTATTTCTCCACTGATCTCCAGTAACATATTGGGCACCTACTGACCTGGGGAGTTCCTCTTTCAGTATCCTATCATTTTGCCTTTTCATACTGTTCATGGGGTTCTCAAGGCAAGAATACTGAAGTGATTTGCCATTCCCTTCTCCAGTGGACCACATTTTGTCAGACCTCTCCACCATGACCCACCTGTCTTGGGTGGCCCCACACGCCATGGCTTAGTTTCATTGAGTTAGACAAGGCTGTGGTCCATGTGATTAGATTGACTAGTTTTCTGTGATTATGGTTTGTGTGTCTGCCCTCTGATGAATTTTTACTCTTCTGCAATATTTTTAATGAATAGAACATATTAGTCAAGTCTGTTACTTCAAACTCTTTATCTATATTTCTTTGAATGTTAAGGTGAAGATATCTGGTAGGGATGCTCTAAAAAAGGGAACAGCCTTGTTCAACTCTCTATAGTCTATAACTAGCCTCCACTTACTAGTAGTGGCTTTATAGCACAAGTCGTACCAGGGAATTGAAATGTGAGATAGGAGGAATCAGTACCCATTCTTTAAGTCAAGCCATAATCCTTCAGTGCCTTGTCTTAGCTGATACTGTCTCATGTGTAAGGGATCGTTAACTGGTTTTTACCATGCAGTGCCCACCAATAGCATAAAAGTCTTTAGTTTGTTCCATGAAATATTGCTAACTGAAGAGCTCCATTCCAATAATGGATAGAGGGGATAGTCTTGGCAGAAGGAACAGCAGTCACAACCAAACAAACTTTTTTTTTTTTTTTGAAGAACTGGGTTAATTTTAATAGATAAGTGAGTAATTATTACCTTAATCTTTCCTCCTCCCAAGCTGATCACCTCCTGTGTTGGGAGGAGAGTTGAGGGTTCCCTTTAAAACATGAATGATTTCTGGGATAAGGGAAGTTTGAAAAACCATGTACAACAGAGCCAGCCAGTGGTGGTTAGATTTTTAAATACAAAACTGTAATTTTTTTTTAATTTTTAACTATTGGACTATAGTTGATTTGCAATGTTATGTTAGTTTCAAATGTACAGCAAAGTGATGCAGTTATGCACATATCTATTCTTTTTCCAATTATTTTCCTATTTAGTTTATTACAGAATATTGAGCAGAATTCCCTCTGCTATACAATAGGTCTTGTTGGTTACCTATTCTAAATATAGGAGTGTGTATATGTCAATCCCAAACACCCAATCTATCCCTCCCACCCCCACCTTTCATTCCTGGTAACCAAAACTTCATTTTCTATGTCTGCAAGTATCTTTCTGTTTTGTAAATAAGTTCACGTGTATCTTTTTTTTGATTCCACAAATAAGTGATATTATATGATATTTGTCTTTCTCTCTCTGACTTACTCCACTTACTATAATAATCTCCAGACCCACCCATGTTGCCAAAAACAGCATTATTTCATGCTATTTAATGGCTGAGTCTCCATTGTAGATATGTACCACATCTTCTTTATCCATTCATCTGTAGATAGACATTTAGGTTGCTTCCATATCCTGGCTATTGTAAACAGTGCTGCAGCAAACATTGGGGTGCATGTATCATTTTGAACCATGGTTTTCTCTGGATATATGCCCAGGAGTGGGATTGCTGGATCACATGCTAGCTCTATTTTTAGTTTTTTGTTTTTGTTTTTTTAATTTTATTTTTACTTTATTTTACTTTACAATACCATATTGGTTTTGCCATACATTGATATGAATCCTCCACGGGTGTATACGAGCTCCCAATCCTGAATCCCCCTCCCACCTCCCACCCCATATCATCTCTCTGGATCATCCCCGTGCACCAGCCCCAAGCATCCTGTATTTTGTATTGAACATACACTGGTGCTTCGTTTCTTACATGATAGTATACATGTTTCAATGCCATTCTCCCAAATCATCCCACCCTCTCCCTCACTTTCATACTATCCTCTGTAGTGGCTCTACCAGTTTGTAAAGTTTAGGAGGGTTACCTTTTCTCTACACCCTCTCCAGCATTTACTGTTTGAAGACTTTTTGATGATGGCTATTCTGACTGTTGTGAGGTGACATCTCATTGTAGTTTTGATTTGCATTTTTCAGTGGCTCAGTGGTAAAGAATCCACCTGCAATGCAAGAGACTTGCAGGAGATGGGGTTCAATCCTTCGGTCAGGAAGATCCCGTAGAGAAAGAAATGGCAACCAACTCCACTATTCTTGCCTGGGAAATCCCATGGACAGAATTGCCTGGCAGGCTACAATCCATTTGCTTACAAAAGAGTCAGACACAACTTCACAGCTAAACAACAACAATAATTAGCAATGCTGAACATCTTTTCTCGTGCCTCCTGGCTATATGTATGTCTTCTTTGGCAAAATGTCTATTTAGGTGTTCTCTCCATTTTTTGATTGGGTCGTTTGTTTTTTTCAAACCACCATCACCCTGATACCAAAACCAAACAAGGATACCAAACAGGAGAAAAAAAAGAAAATTACAGGCGAGTATCACTGGTGAATATGGATGTAACAGTCTTCAACAAAATACCAGCAAACTGAATTCAACAATATATTGAAAGGATAATACACCATGATCAAATGGGAGTTTTCCTAGGGATGCAAAGAATTTTCAATATTCACAGACTAATTGGTGTCATGTACTATGTTAACAAATTAAAGAATAAAAACTACATGATCATCTACAATATGTGCAGAAGAAAACTTTTGACAAAATTCAACATACATTTATGATGAAAACACACCAGAAAGTGGGCATAGAGAGAACCTACTTCCACATAGTAGTGTATGTATGTATGTGTGTGTGTCCGACTCTTTGTGAACTCCATGGACTCCATGGACTACTTCAGCATAATAAACCCATATATGACAAATCTAGAGCTAACATCATACTCAACCATGAAAAACTGAATGCATTTTCTCTAAGATCAGGAACAAGACAAGGATGTCCACTGTTATCACTTTTATTCAAGATAGTTTTAAAAGTCCTACTATGGGAATCAAGAAGAAAAAGAAATAAAAGGACTCCAAGTTAGAAAAGAAGTAAAGCTGTCACTCTTTGTAGATGACATGATACATACATAGAAAATCATAAGTTCAGTTCAATCACTCAGTCATGTCTGACTCTTTGCAACATCATGGACTGCAGCATGCTAGGCCTCCGTGTCCATCACCAACTCCAAGAGGTTCCTCAAACTCATGTCCATTGAGTCAGTGATTCCATCCAACCATCTCATCCTCTGTCATCCCCTTGTCCTCCCACCTTCAATTTTTCCTAGCATCAGGGTTTTTTCCAGTGAGTCAGTTCTTTGAATCAGGTGGCCAAAGTATTGGAGTTTCAGCTTCAGCATCAGTCCTTCCAGTGAATATTCAGGACTGATTTCCTTTAGGATGGATCTCCTTGCTGTTCAAGGGACTATCAACAGTCTTCTCCAACATCACAGCTCAAAAGCATCAATTCTTTGGCACTAAGCTTTCTTTATAGTCCAACTCTCAAATCTATACTTGACTATTGGAAAAACCATAGCCTTGACTAGATGGACCTTTGTCAGCAAAGTACTGTCTCTACTTTTTAATATGCTGTCTAGGTTGACTATGGATCACAATAAACTGTGGAAAATTCTGAAAGAGATGGGAATACCAGACCACCTAACCTGCCTCTTGAGAAATCTCTATGCAGGTCAGGAAGCAACAGTTAGAACTGGACATGGAACAACAGACTGGTTCCAAATAGGAAAAGGAGTACATCAAGGCTGTATATTGTCACCCTGCTTATTTAACTTATATGCAGAGTACATCATGAGAAATGCTGGACTGGAAGAAACACAAGCTGGAATCAAGATTGCCGGGAGAAATATCAATAACCTCAGATATGCAGATGACACCACCCTTATGGCAGAAAGTGAAGAGGAGCTAAAAAGCCTCTTGATGAAAGTGA
>SJYT01051162.1:17841-46182 GCA_006410635.1 Cephalophus harveyi | reverse complement strand
GGAGCTGACTGTGGCTCAGATCATGAACTCCTTATTGCCAAATTCAGACTTAAATTGAAGAAAGTAGGGAAAACCACTAGACGATTCAGGTATGACCTAAATCAAATCCATTACAATTATGCAGTTAAAGTAACAGATTCAAGGGATAAAATCTAATATACATCCATGGTGGATTCATGTCAATGTATGGCAAAACCAATACGGTATTGTAAAGTAAAATAAAGTAAAAAAAAAGAAAAAAATCTAATAGAGCACCGGAAGAACTATGGATGAAGTTTCGTGACAATGTACAGGAGGCAGTGATGAAGACTATCCCCAAGAAAAAGAAGTGCAAAAAGGAAAAATGGTTGTCTGATGAGGCCTTACAAATAGCTGAGAAAAGAAGAGATGCAAAAGGCAAAGGAGAAAAGGAAAGATATACTCATTTGAATGCAGAGTTCCAAAGAATAGCAAGGAGAGATAAGAAAGCCTTCCTCAGTGATTACTGCAAAATAATACAGGAAAACAATAGAATGGGGAAGACTAGAGATCTCTTCAAAAAAATTAGAGATACCAAGGGAATGTTTCATGCAAACATAGGAACAATAAAGGACCAAAATGATATGGACCTAATAGAAGCAGAAGATATTAAGAAGAGGTGGCAAGAATACACAGAACTATACAAAAAAGATCTTTATGACCCAGATAACCACAATGGTGTGATCACTCACCTAGAGCCAGACATACTGGAATGTTCAAGTCAAGTGGGCCTTAGGAAGCATCACTACGAGCAAAGATAGTGGAGATGATGGAATTCCAGGAGAGCTATTTCAAATCTTAAAATATGCTGCTGTTAAAGTGCTGCACTCAATATGCCAGCAAATTTGGAAAACTCAGCAGTGGCCACAGGACTGGAAATGGTCAGTTTGCATCCAATACCAAAGATAGGTAATGCCAAAGAATGTTCAAACTACCACACAATTGCACTCATCTCACACGCTAGCAAAGTAATGCCCCAAATTCTCCAAGCCAGGCTTCAACAGTACATGGACTGAGAACTTCCAGATGTTCAAGCTGGATTTAGAAAAGGCAGATGAATCAGATCATGTTGCCAACATCAGGTTTGATCATAGAAAAAACAAGAGAGTTTGAGAAAGACATCTACTTCTGCTTTATTGACTATGCCAAAGCATTGTCTGTGTGGATCACAACAAACTATGGAAAATTATTAAAGACATGGGAATACCAGACCACCTGACCTGCCTCCTGAGAAATCTGTATGCAGGTCAAGAAGCAACAGTTAGAACTGAAGATGGAACAACAGAATTGGTCCAAATTAGGAAAGGAGTACATCAAGTCTGTATGTTCTCACCCTGCTTGTTTAACTTATATGAAGCTGTCTCTTATACACATCTATGAGATGACTGGATGGCATCATGGACTCGATGGATGTGAGTCTGAGTGAACTCCGGGAGATGGAGATGAACAGGAAGGCCTGGCATGCTGCGATTCATGGGGTCGCAAAGAGTCGGACACGACTGAGCGACTGAACTGAACTGAACTAGGTTGGTCATAACTTTTCTTCCAAGGAGTAAGCGTCTTTTAATTTCATGACTGCAATAACCATCTGCAGTGATTTTGGAGCCCAAGAAAATAAAGTCTGTCACTATTTCCCATCTATTTGCCATGAAGTGATAGGACCAGATGCCATGATCTTAGTTTTCTGAATGTTGAGTCTTCAGCCAACTTTTTCACTCTCCTCTTTCACTTTCATCAAGAGGCTCTTTAGTTCTTCTTCACTTTCTGCCATAAGGGTGATGTCATCTGCGTATCTGACATTATTGATATCTCTCCTGGCAATCTTGATTCCAGTCTGTGCTTCATCTAGTCCAACATTTCTCATGATGTACTCTGCATATAAGTTAAATAAGCAGGGTGACAGTAGACAGCCTTGACGTACTCCTTTCCCGATTTGGAACAAGTCAGTTGTTCCATGTCCAATTCTAATTGTTGCTTCCTGACCTGCATACAGGTTTCTCAAGAGGCAGGTCAGGTGGTCTGGTATTCCCATCTCCTTCAGAATTTTCCACAGTTTACTGTGATCCACACAGTCAAAGACTTTGGCATAGTCAATAAAACAGAAATAGATGTTTTTCTGAAAGTATCTTGCTTTTTTGATGATCCAGCAGATGTTGGCAATTTGATCTCTGGTTTCTCTGCCTTTTCTAAATCCAGCTTCCCTACAATCAGTCTCTCCCATCAGGAAGCTTCAACAAGCCTCTTATCCTTATCCATCAAAGGGCAGACACAATGAAAACCACAATCATAGAAAACTGACCAAATTGATCACGTGGATCACAGCCTTCTCTAACTTAATGAAACTATGAGCCATTCTGTGTAGGGCCACCAAAGATGGACGGGTCATGGTGGAGAGTTCTGACAAAACGTGCTCCACTGGAGAAGGGAATGGCAAACCACTTCAGTATTCCTGGGTTGAGAACCCCATGAACAGTATGAAAAGGAAAAAGATAGGACACTGAAATAAGAACTGCCCAGGTCTGTAGGTGCTCAGTGTGGTACTGGAGAAGAATGGACAAATGAATCCAGAAAGAATGAAGAGACGGCGCCAAAGGGAAAACAACACCCAGTTGTCAGTGTGACTGGTGTTGGAAGTAAAGTCCGATGCTGTAAAGAACAATATTGCATAGGAACCTGGAATGTTAGGTCCATGAATCAAGGCAAATTGGAAGTGGTCACTGACAATTTAGGAATCAGTAAACTAAAATGGATTGGAATGGGTGAATTTAATTCAGATGACCATTATGTCTACTACTGTCCGATGCTGTAAAGAACAATATTGCATAGGAACCTGGAATGTTAGGTCCATGAATCAAGGCAAATTGGAAGTGGTCACTGACAATTTAGGAATCAGTAAACTAAAATGGATTGGAATGGGTGAATTTAATTCAGATGACCATTATGTCTACTACAGTGGGCAAGAATCCCTTAGAGGATTGGAGTAGCCCTCATAGTCAACAAAAGAGTCTGACATGCAGTATTTTGGGTGCAATCTCAAAAATGACAGAATGATCTCTGTTCTTTCCAAGGAAAACTATTCAATATCACAGAAATCCGAGTCTATTTCCCAACCAGTAATGCCAAATAATCTGAAGTTAAATAGATCTATGATGACCTATGAGGTCTTCTAGAACTAACACCAAAAAAAAAAAAAAAGTCCTTTTCATCATAGTGGACTGGAATGCAAAACTAGGAAGTCAAGAGATGCTTGGAGTAGCAGGCAAGTGTGGCCTTAGAGTAAAAATTGAAGCAGGGAAAAGGCTAACAGAATTTTGTGAAGAGAACACACTGGTCATAGCAAACACCCTCTTCCAACAACACAAGAGATGACTCCATACATGGACATGACCAGATAGTCAATACCTAAATCAGATTGATTATATTCTTTGCAGCTGAAGATGGAGAAGCTCTATACAGTCAGCAAAAACAAGACCAGGAGCTGACTAAAAAGATGTCCTTTTCATTATAGGGGACTGGAATGCAAAAGTAGGAAGTCAAGAAACACCTGGAGTAACAGGCAAATTTGGCCTTGGAGTACAGAATGAAGCAGGGCAAAGGCTAATAGAGTTTTGCCAAGAGAACACACTGGTCATAGCAAACACCCTCTTCCAACAACACAAGAGATGACTCCATACATGGACATGACCAGATAGTCAATACCTAAATCAGATTGATTATATTCTTTGCAGCTGAAGATGGAGAAGCTCTATACAGTCAGCAAAAACAAGACCAGGAGCTGACTGTGGCTCAGATCATGAACACTTTACTGCCAAATTCAGACTTAAATTGAAGAAAGTAGGGAAAACCACTAGACGATTCAGGTATGACCTAAATCAAATCCATTACAATTATGCAGTTAAAGTAACAGATTCAAGGGATAAAATCTAATATACATCCATGGTGGATTCATGTCAATGTATGGCAAAACCAATACGGTATTGTAAAGTAAAATAAAGTAAAAAAAAAGAAAAAAATCTAATAGAGCACCGGAAGAACTATGGATGAAGTTTCGTGACAATGTACAGGAGGCAGTGATGAAGACTATCCCCAAGAAAAAGAAGTGCAAAAAGGAAAAATGGTTGTCTGATGAGGCCTTACAAATAGCTGAGAAAAGAAGAGATGCAAAAGGCAAAGGAGAAAAGGAAAGATATACTCATTTGAATGCAGAGTTCCAAAGAATAGCAAGGAGAGATAAGAAAGCCTTCCTCAGTGATTACTGCAAAATAATACAGGAAAACAATAGAATGGGGAAGACTAGAGATCTCTTCAAAAAAATTAGAGATACCAAGGGAATGTTTCATGCAAACATAGGAACAATAAAGGACCAAAATGATATGGACCTAATAGAAGCAGAAGATATTAAGAAGAGGTGGCAAGAATACACAGAACTATACAAAAAAGATCTTTATGACCCAGATAACCACAATGGTGTGATCACTCACCTAGAGCCAGACATACTGGAATGTTCAAGTCAAGTGGGCCTTAGGAAGCATCACTACGAGCAAAGATAGTGGAGATGATGGAATTCCAGGAGAGCTATTTCAAATCTTAAAATATGCTGCTGTTAAAGTGCTGCACTCAATATGCCAGCAAATTTGGAAAACTCAGCAGTGGCCACAGGACTGGAAATGGTCAGTTTGCATCCAATACCAAAGATAGGTAATGCCAAAGAATGTTCAAACTACCACACAATTGCACTCATCTCACACGCTAGCAAAGTAATGCCCCAAATTCTCCAAGCCAGGCTTCAACAGTACATGGACTGAGAACTTCCAGATGTTCAAGCTGGATTTAGAAAAGGCAGATGAATCAGATCATGTTGCCAACATCAGGTTTGATCATAGAAAAAACAAGAGAGTTTGAGAAAGACATCTACTTCTGCTTTATTGACTATGCCAAAGCATTGTCTGTGTGGATCACAACAAACTATGGAAAATTATTAAAGACATGGGAATACCAGACCACCTGACCTGCCTCCTGAGAAATCTGTATGCAGGTCAAGAAGCAACAGTTAGAACTGAAGATGGAACAACAGAATTGGTCCAAATTAGGAAAGGAGTACATCAAGTCTGTATGTTCTCACCCTGCTTGTTTAACTTATATGAAGAGTACCTCATGCGAAATGCCAGGCTGGATGAAGCACAAGCTGGAATCAATATTGCTGGGAGAAATATCAATAACCTCTGATATGCAGATGATACCATTCTTATAGCAGAAAATTGAAGAGGAGCTAAAGAGGCCCTTGATGACAGTGAAAGGCTAGAGTGAAAAGGAGCTAAAGAGGCCCTTGATGACAGTGAAAGGCTAGAGTGAAGAAGCTGGCTTAAAATTCAGCATTCAAAAAACAAAGATCATGGTATCTGGTCCTATCACTTCCATGGCAAATAGATGGGGAAACAATGGAAACCGTGACAGACATTATTTTATTGGGCTCCGAAATTACTGCAGATGGTGACTGCAGCCATGAAATTACAAGCTCTTTGGAAGAAAAGTTATGACAAACGTAGACAGCATATTAAAAACAGAGACATTACTTTGCCAACAAAGGTCCATCTAGTCAATGCTATGTTTTTTAGTACTCTTGTATGGATGTGAGAGTTGAACCATAAAGAAAGCTGAGCACCAAAGAATTGATGCTTTTGAACTGTGGTGTTGGAGAAGACTCTTGAGAGTCACTTGGACTTCAAGGAGATCCAACCAGTCCATCCTAAAGGAAATAAGTCCTGAATATTCATTGGAAGGACTGATGCTGAAGCTGAAGCTCCAATACCTTGGCCTCCTGATATGAAGAATGGACTCATTGGATAATACCCTCATGCTGGGAAAGATTGAACACAGGAGGAGAAGGGAACAACAGAGGATGAGATGGTTGGATGGCATCACCAACTCGATGGAACTGAGTTTGAGCAAGCTTTGGGAGTTGGTGATGGACAGGTAAGCCTAGCTTTCTGTAATCTATGGTGTCACAAAGAGTCATATGCTACTGAGCGACTCAACTGACCTGAGGCCTCAGGGGAAAAGAGATGACATGTCTCTATCCAACTGAGATCTGGCCCCTCCTTCTGGCCCCTTCCCTTTTGCTATTTCAATATCTCTTACTTTTGCAATCAGTTACCAGGAAAACAGGGTAAGTTATCCTCATCACTATCATGATAGTACTGTGTTGCCTTTCCCTCTAGTGGAAACTTCATAGGGTCCTACCTTCCATTTCATCTCCCCCAGAAGTTTAATCTTCTACCTCATCTTTAGGCAGTGTTCTGGTGAGAAGCTCCCTCTGGCAGAACTCAACACATAGCTAGTTGAGCTCAGAAGCACCTGTTCAGTTACTGTATAGAAATTCATCTTATTTATGGCTTGCAGATACTGAGTGTACTTTCTCAGGGTATACAAAGCAAGTAGGCATTAAGTAACTAAAAACTGCTTATTTGGGCTATGTTGAAAATGACTGGATGGGTAAAATTTTGAGTTCAGCACTGACGGGCTTTGCAGCTAACAGGTCCCAGCCTTCTGTGAAGAAGTAAACAGTATAGAGCCATATGCAGAGGCCATTTTTGGCTCATTTATATAACAGCAATGTATAATAGTATAATCACTGTGGAAATCAGTTTTTCAATTTCCTAAAAAGCTATACATGCAACTACCATTTGATCTAAAAATTGCATTAATTGCACTTCTGGACATATATCCAAACAAATAAAAACCTTTGTTCATAAGAAACCTATACACTAGTGTTCATAGCAGTGTTATACAAAATAGCCGAAAACTTAAAACAACCCAAGTTTCCTTCAATAAGTAAATTGTTCATATGTAAACAAACTGGTACATCAGTGCCAGTGATTATTACTCAGCAGTAAAGGAATCTTGATGTATGGCAGAACCAATACAATATTATAAAGTAATTAGCCTCCAATTAAAATAAATAAATTTAAATTTAAAAAAAGAATGAACTATTGATACATGCAACACCTTGCAGAGAATTGTGATGAAATTTTAAAGCTAATCTCAAAATATTACATACTATATGTATCCATTTATAAAATTTCTTGAAAGGCAAAATTAATAGTAAATGATTAAGATAATGATTACCAAGGGTTAAGGACAGGGTTGAGGGATAGAAGGTACAGAGCTGTGTGTGGCTATAAAAGTATAGTAGCAGTATTCCTTATAAAGGAATTGTTATCTTGAATATATCATATTAGCCTAGTTGTGATATTATAATAGTTATCCATTGAGGAAACTAGATACAGCTTTGGGGGGATTACTCTTTACTATTCTTTTTTAAAATTGTGGTAAAATACACATAGCACAAAATTTACCATCTTAACCATTTTTAGGGGCTTCCCAAGTAGCACTAATTGTAAAGAACCCAGCTGCCAGTGCAGGTGACGTACTAGATGTAAGTTTGATCCCTAGGTCAGGAAGATCCCCTGGAGAAGAAAATGGCAACTCACTTCAGTATTCATGCCTGGAGAATCCCATGGACAGAGGAGCCTGGTGGTCTACAGAATATGGGGTCGCACAGAGTCGGACACAACTAAAGTGACTTAGCACAATGATCATTTTTAATTGTACACTTTAGTAATGTTAAGTATATCTGAATTGTTCAATCAGTCTTCAGAAATTTTTCATGTTATGAAACTGAATCTGTACCCATTAAGTTTTCTATTTCCCTCTCACTCCATCCCCTAACAACTATCATTCTACTTTCTGTCTCTGTGAATCTGAACACTCTAGATACCTCATATGAGTGGAACCATATATGTTCTTTCATACCTGGTTTGTTTCACTTAGTATAATGTCCTCAAGGTTCATCCACGTGAAACTTCTGTCAGAATTTTCATTCTCTTTTAAGGCTGAGTAATATTTCATTGATTGCATATCACATTGTGTTTATTCATTCACCTGTATATAAGCAACTGTATAACTTCTACCTTTTGGTTTTTGAAATTAATGCTTCTATGAACATTGGCTTTAAAGTATTTTTGAAGCCCTCTTTTCAAATTCTTTTGCATGTATACTGAAAAGTAGAATTAATGGATCATATGGTAAATCTATTTTTAATTTTTTTGAGGAATAACCATTGTGTTTTCCATAGAAGCTGTACCACAACACAAACAGTTCCAATTTCTCCACATTTTTGCCAATAGTTTGTTTGTTTGTTTTTTTGTTTTGAAATACTAGCCATTCTAATGGGTATGAGATGATATGTCATGGTTTTAGTTTCCATTTACCTAGTAGGTTGCTGTGGTTCAGTCACTAAGTCATGTCCAGCTCGTTGCAACTCCATGGACTGCACCATGCCAGGCGCCCCTGTCTTTCACTATTTCCTGAACTTTCTTCAAACTCAAGTCCATTGAGTCGGTGGTGCCATCCAACCATCTTATCCAGTTGCCCCCTTCTCCTCCTGCCGTCAGCCTTTCCCAGCATCAGGTCTTTTCCAATGAGTCAGCTCTTTGCATCAGGTGGCCAAATTATTGGAGTTTCAACTTCAGCATCAGTCCTTCCACTGAATATTCAGGGTTGATTTCCTTTAGGATTGACTGGTTTGATCTCCTTGCAGTCCAAGGGACTCTCAAGAGTCTTCTCCAACACCACAGTTCTAAAGCATCAATTTTTCGGCACTCAGCCTTCGCTATGGTCCAACTCTCACAAACATACATGACTACTGGAAAAACCATAGCTTTGACTGTAGGGACCTTTGTCAGCAGTGATGTCTCTGCTTTTTAATACACTGTCTAGGCTTGTCATAGCTTTCCTTCCAAGGAGCAAATGTCTTTTAATTTCATGGCTGCAGTCACCATCTGCAATGATTTTGGAGCCCAAGATAATATATGGCCTTGACATATTCCTTTCCCAATTTTGAACCAGTCTGTTGTTCTACGTCCAGTTCTAACTGTTGCTTCTTGACCTGCATACAGATTTCTGAGGAGACAGGTAAGGTGATCTGGTATTCCTATCTCTTTAAGAATTTTCCAGAGTTTGTTGTGATCCATGCAGTCAAAGGCTTTCACTTAGTCAATGAAGCAGAAGTAGATGTTTTTTCTGGAATTCCCTCACTTTTTCTTTGATCCAGTGGATGTTGGCAATTTGATTTCTGATTCCTTTGCGTTCTCTAAATCCAGCTTGTACATCTGAAAATTCTTTGTTCACATACTGCTGAAGCCGAGCTTGAAGGATTTTGAACATTACCATGATAGCATGTGATACCCTAATGATTAGTGATGATATCTTTGTATGTTTATTGTCTATATGTATCTCTTATTTGGAAAAGTTGTCTATTCAGGTCCTTTTTTAAATTGGAGTATAGTTAGTTTACAGTGTTGTATTGGTTTCAAGTATACAGCATAGTGGTTCAGTTATGCATACACATATATTTTTTTCTTTTTCAGATTCTTCCCTCACATAGGTTATTATAGAATATTGAGTACAGTTTCCTGTGTTGTACAGTAGGCTGTTTTTGGTTATCTATTTTATATATAGTTGTGTATGTATGTTAATCCCAGGATCGTAATTTATCCCTCCCCCTACATGTTTCCCCTTAGGTAACCATTGGTTTGTTTTTGAAATCTGTGAGATCTGTGAGTTCATTTTAGTTGCCCAGTTGTGCCCAACTCTTTGCAACCCCATGGACTGTAGCCCAATGCCAGGCTCTTCTGTCTGTGGAATTACCCAGGCAAGAGCACTAGAGTGGGTTGCCATTTCCTTCTCCAGGGGTTCTTCCCAACCCAGGGATTGAACCTGGGGTTCCTGCATTACAGGCAGTTTATTTACCTTCTGAGCCACCTGGGAAGCCCCTGCGTGATTTCATATGATATTTGTCTTTGTATGACTTCACTTAATATGATAATCTCTAGGTCTATGCCATGTTGCTGCAGGTGGCATCATTTTGTTCTTTTTATGGCTGAGTAATATTCCATTGTATATATGTACTACGTCTTTATCCATTCCTCTGTCAATGGATATTTAGGTTACTTCCTTGTCTTGACTTACGTAAATAGCACTGCAGTGAACATTGCTGTGCATGTATCTTTTCAAATTGTGTTTTTCTCTGGGGATATATATATATATATCCATATATATATATATATATGGAGTAGGATTGCTGGATCATATGGTACATCTGTATTTAATTTTTTCATGAACCTTCATACTGGTCTCCATACTGGTTGTTCCAACTTAGCACATTCCATCAACACTGTAGGAGGGTACACTTTCTTCCCACTCTCTCTAGCATTAGTTATTTATAGACTTTTTAATGATGGCCATTCTGACCAGTGTGAGGGGATACTACATTGTAGTTTTGATTGGCATTTCTCTGACAGTAATGTTGAGCATTTTTTCACATACTTTTTGGCTATGTGTATGTCTTCTTTGAAAAAATATCTATTTAGATCTTCTGTCCATTTTTTAATTGGGTTGTTTGTTTTTGTGACATAGAACTGCATGAGTTCTTTGTATATTTTGGAGATTAATCCCTTGTCACTCACAAAGATTTCCTCCCATTCTGTATGTTGCGTTTTCATTTTGTTTATGGTTTCCTTTGTTGTACAAAAGCTTTTAATTTTAATTAGTCCCATTTTTTTTAATTTTTGTTTTCATCTTCATTACTCTAGGAGGTAAATAAAAAAATACTGCTTTGATATTCTGGTTCCTGCCCAGTGGTGTGGAGAGCTGGGTCTTGTCTCTCTGATTTGCAGGGCTGTGCTCAGGAAGACTTTAAGCTACTTCTCTGCTGATGGGTGAGCCTGTGTTCTTGCCCTGTTGGTTGTTTGGCCTGAGGCATTCTAGCACTGGAGCCTACAGGCTGTTTGGTGAAGCTAATGTCCAGGAGGGCTCATACCAATGAGTTCTCCCCAGAACTGCTGCTGCTAGTGTCTTTATCCCCAGAGTGAGCCACAGCCACCCCTGCCTCCACAGGAGGTCCTCTAATATTAGCAGGTAGATCTGGCCCAGTCACTTGTATGGTCACTACTTTTTTTCTCCTGTGTCCTGGTACACACAAGAACATTTGTGCACCCTCCAAGAGTGGAGTTTGTTTCCCCAGTCCTGTGGAATTCCTTGATCAAATCCCAGTGGCCCTCAGAATCAGATCTTCTGGGGGATTCTCCCAGTGCCAGACCATCAGACTGGGAAGTCTAATGTTCAGCTCAGAAATTTCACTCCTGTGAGAGAACTTCTGTACTATAATTGTTTAGCAGTTTGTGGGTTGCCCACTCAGCAGGAATGTGATTTGATTTTATTGTGATTGCACCCTCCTACCATCTCCTTGTGACTTCTTTGTTTTCGGATTTAGGGTATCTTTTTTCATAGGTTGCAATGTTTGTTTATATGTTTGTTGTTGTTGTTGCTAGTTGTTTAGCAGTCAGTTGTGATTTTGGTGTTCTCATAAAAAGGTGTGAGCTTATCTCCTTCTATTCCACCATCTTGAGCTAATCTCATGTCAGAGTGTTCTCCCTGTTTTTCTCTAATTTTATAGTGTCTGGCCTTAAATTTAGGTCTTTGATCCACTTTGAGTTTAGTTTTTGTGTGTGGTGTTAGAGAATGTTCTCATTCTATTCTTTTCAGTGTAGCTGTCCAGTTTTCACAGCACCACTCATTGAAGAGGCTGTCTTTTCTCCATTATATATTCTTGCTTCCTTTATCAAAGATATGTTGACCATAGGTGTGTGGATTTATCTCTGGGCTTTCTATCCTGTTCCACTGATCAATATTTCTGTTTTTGTGCCAGTATGATCCATAGTGTCTTGATTACTATAGCTTCATAGTATAGTCTAAAGTCAGGGAGCCTGATTCCTCCAGCTCTGTTTATTTCAAGATTGCTTTGGCTATTTGGAGTCTTCTATGTTTACATACATATTTTAAAAATTTGTTGTAGTTCTCTGAAAAATGCCATTGGTAATTTGATAGGGATTGTTTTGAATCTGTAGATTGCCTTGGGTAATATAGTCATTTTCACAATTTTGATTCCTCCAGTCCAAGAACATGGCATATCTATCCATCTGTCCGTGTCATCTTCAATTTTTTTCATCGTTGTCTTATAGTTTTCAGAGTACAGATTCTTTTCCCTCCTTAAGTAGGTTTGCTCCCAGGTATTTCATTCTTTTTGATGTGATGTTAAATGTGGTTGTTTCCTTAATTTCTCTTTCTGATCTTTCATTGTTAGTGTATATGAATGGAAGAGACTTCTTTGTATTAATTTTGTATCCTGCAACTTTACCAGATTCATGTTTGCTTTTACCACTGAGCCTTCCCATTTGTAATTTTATTGTCTTAGTTGTGGACTTTTCATTTCTTCCTAGAGAAGTTCCTTTAGCATCTGTTGTAAAGCTTTTTTGGTGATGCTGAATTCTCTTAGCTTTGATTGTCTGCAAAAGTTTTGATTTCTCTGTCAAATCTGAATAAGAGCCTTGCCGGGTAGAATATTCTTGGTTGGAAGTTTTTCCCTTTCATCACTTTACATATATCATATCACAAGCTTCTGGCCTGCAGTTTCTACTGAAAAATCAGCTGTATATATGTATGTTATCTGTTGCTTTTCCCTTGTTGCTTTCAGTATTTTCTTTTTGTTTTTAATTTCTGTCAGTTTGATTAATATGTGTCTCAGCATGTTCCTCCTTGTGTTTATCCCGTATGGTACTCTGTATTTCCTGGACTTGAGTGAGTGTTTCTTTTCTCATGGTAGAGAAGTTTTTGGCTATTATCCATTCAAATATTTTCTAAGACTCTCTCTCTCTTTCTTCTCCTTCTAGGACTCCTATAATGTAAATATTGGTGCTTTTAACATTGTCCCAAAGGTCTCTGAGACTGTTCTCATTTGTTTTCATTCTTTTTTCTTTATTCTGTTTCATGGCAGTGATTTCCACCACTCTGTTTTCTAACTCATTCATTAGTTCTTCTACCTCATTTATTATGCCACTGATTCCTTCTAGTGTATTTTTTCATCCCAGTAATTGTGTTATTTATCTCTGTTTGTTCTTTAAATCTTATAGCTCTTTGTTAAATATTTCTTTTATCTTCTCAGTCTACCTCCATTCCTTTTCCAAGATTTTGAAACACTTTTACTATCATTACTCTGAATTCTTTTAGGTAGATTGTCTACCTCCACCTGACTTAATTGTTTTTCTGCAGTTTTATCTTGTTCCTTCATCTGGAACATACTTCTTTGCCATCTCATTTTGCCTGATTTTCTGTGTTTGTAGTTTCCTTTCTGTATGCTTGCAGGGCTATAGCTCTTCTTTCTTCTAGTGTCTGCTCTCTGGTGGATGAGGTTGATCCTGGGGCTTGTGCCTGCCCACTAGTGTGTGGAACTGGGTCTTATTCTTTGGGGTAGGCAGAGTATGTCAAGGCGTGTGTGTTAGATGTGGCTATGAGCTCAGTACAACTTTAGGCAGCCTGTCTTCGGCAGAGATCTTTCTGCTAAGAACATTACTTTTAAATTATGAGCATGTCCTGTGTTTTTAATGTTATCATAGTTACCTTACTTTTGAGATCTGCCTACCTACAAAGCTGATATTTTCTTGACATGAACAAAACATAAAATAATCTATTTCTCTAGCTAAACTAACCCACTTTTTTTTTCTTTTTGTTTATTCAAGGTTCTGGTGTGGGATGTATAACCGCTTTGACAAAGGGTTGCAGCCCAAGCAGAGTATGCTAGAGAGCCTCCTGGAAATTAAGAAGCAGAGATCAATGCTGGAGGCAGATGTGCACAAACTAGAAAAGGTGAAAAGTTGAATCTCAAAAAGAGAATCTCTTACACCTTCTGAGTAGTCCTAACTCACTTGGAATTGATTTGGTACTTGTGAGAAGCTACCTGGCTGGCTTGTTATCCTCTCTGCTTTCCAAGCATCCTGTGTCTATAAAGCTCTGATGCAAAGCTCTTTTTTTTTTTTTAACCTCCCATGCTGCTGCTGCTAAGTCACTTCAGTCGTGTCCGACTCTGTGCAGCCCCATGGACTGCAGCCTAACAGGTTCCTCCGCCCATGGGATTTTTCAGGCAAGAGTACTGGAGTGGGTTGCCATTGTCTTCTCTGTAACCTCCCATATTAAGTGGTAAATATCACAGCTAGTTAAGCCAATTTGTTCCCTTTTTTAATCTGGATGGAATTATGAGGAGGAACAAGAAGGAATTTCAGGGAAATAATGCAGGTATTTGTTATCCATCAAGAAAATAAGTATAAATTCTTGGGTGTACTAATGAGAACAATGACATTGCTATTTCCAACAATCAAAACCTTTTAAAAAATCTGATTTCTTTCCCATGCAGATGATAAACTCTGTTCATTGAATAGTTCTTTTGCTTTAGGATATGATTATGTGTTGATTTCCTTTATGATACCAGCAAAACCAAAGTCACACACTTGTTTTTAATTAGAGTTGAACAAGTCAACAGGGATTTCTTTTCAAAAAAAAAAAAAAAATGGAAAATGCTGAGCTGCTTCTGGAATCGAGAGGTCCCTAGGGTATGTTTGAAGTAAAGGGGAGGGATACTTCTTAGAAAAGAGTTCTTAGAAAGGGTGTGCTGCTTAGGAACTGGGCGTGAACCTCCTTTCCACCAGATAAGTCATAGCATTTCTGCTGCTCCCTGTAAGTAAACAAATATCCTTTTATTTTTTAAATAAGTATATTGTGGTTGCATCAGATCCTAAACTTTTGAATGTCCTCTTGAAAAGCAACAGTCAGTTACTTAGTTCCATTAAAAAAAAAAAGATGAAGAGAGGGAGAGGAAGGAAGAAAACTGAAGTATGACTTAAAATCGGGAAACAAAGGAAACAAGCAGCCCCAGGAAAGAAGCCCTAGGCAGAACTGAGAAGTAAGGAACCTTTCTCCTGACTCCTCTTTTACCTATTAGCAACCTTCTCCACAGGGTCTCCAGAGCAGGTCCCCTATTATAAACCTAGCCCTTTTATTTATTCCTATTTAATTCCTAAGAGAATCAGATTCATTCTGTTAATAGACAGAATCATATCACTCTCTGATTCTAAAGTTAAAAATTAAGTAAGGCTTCCTTTTAAAATAACCAATGCAATATTTTAAAGCAATTATCCTCCAATTAAAGAAAAAGAAAAAGCAAAAAAGATAATAGCTATTATTAACATTCCTTTTTTAATACAGAGAAGAAAAACAAAAGCAGCCCATATTATATTACAGATATCCTGTTGATGTTTTTTAAAAGTCAGTACAAGTATAAAGTTAGAATATGCACAATACAAAAGTATACAAAACGAAATGTTGAAGAAACTCTCCCAGCCACCTATGCAGTCAGTTTCTTTCTCCAGGTGTTATCACTGTATACATGTGTGTGTGTGTGTGTGTGTGTGTATGATTTTGTGACTTCCAGGAAAATAAGAATGGTATGCTTATCCCTAAGGCAGGAGCTCTTAACTGGAGTCCATAAACCCATAGATGTCCACAGATGACCTTCAAGGGATCTGTGAAACCCCTGAAATTATCCCTAAAAACTGTTTGTGTGCCATCTCATTCACTCATTTGTGCCTGCATGTGATTTTCTGAGAAGAAGGCTCATCCTTTACTCCAGATTTTCAAAGGTGTATGTGACCTCCCGAGAAAGCTAAGAATCACTGTTGTAAAATATCAGTGAATCGTTGTGTTATCCCTGAAAGTGATAATATCCATTAGAGACAGCATGAAGTAGTAGACAGGTCATAGACTTTGGCATTAAGGAGAGGCAGGGTCAGATCCCAGCTCTGCCACTTCTTAAATGTGTGAGTTTGGGTGATCTTACTTAAATTCTCTGAATCTCAGTTTCCTCATCTGTAAAATATAGCTAATACTTAACTAATAGGACTTTAGCATAAAATGAAATACTATAGTGGTTGGCTGTCTCGGGAGGCCTTACAAATAGCTGTGAACAGAAGAGAGGCGAAAAGCAAAGGAGAAAAGGAAAGATATAAGCACCTGAATGCAGAGTTCCGAAGAATAGCAAGAAGAGATAAGAAAGCCTTCTTCAGTGATCAATGCAAAGAAATAGAGGAAAAGAACAGAATGGGAAAGACTAGAGATCTCTTCAAGAAAATTAGAGATACCAAGGGAATATTTCATGCAAGGATGGGCTCGATAAAGGACAGAAATGGTCTGGACCTAACAGAAGCAGAAGATATTAAGAAGAGGTGGCAAGAATACATGGAAGAACTGTACAAAAAAGATCTTCATGACCCAGATAATCATGATGATGATCACTAATCTAGAGCCAGACATCTTGGAATGTGAAGTCAAGTGGGCCTTAGAAAGCATCACTATGAACAAAGCTAGTGGAGGTGATGGAATTCCAGTTGAGCTGTTTCAAATCCTGAAAGATGATGCTGTGAAAGTGCTGCACTCAATTTGAAGAAGGCTGAGCACCGAAGAATTGATGCTTTTGAAGTGTGATGTTGGAGAAGACTCTTGAGAGTCCCTTGGACTGCAAGGAGATCCAACCTGTCCATTCTGAAGGAGATCAACCCTGGGATCTCTTTGGAAGGAATGATGCTAAAGCTGAGACTCCAGTACTTTGGCCACCTCATGAGAAGAGTTGACTCATTGGGAAAGACTGATGCTGGGAAGGATTGGAGGCAGGAGGAGATGGGGATGACAGGGCATGAGATGGCTGGATGGCATCACGGACTCGATGGACGTGAGTCTGAGTGAACTCCGAGAGATGGTGATGGACAGGGAGGCCTGGCGTGCTGCGATTCATGGGGTCGCAAAGAGTCGGACATGACTGAGTGACTGAACTGAACTGATAGTGGTTGGCACATGGAAGTAATCAATAAATGTTAGTGATCCTTTCCCTTGCCTTCCCTGTTCTCAGTAATAAAATTGCATTTATCAGAAAAGGGAACTTTTATAGATACAAGACCTTTGAGGATATTTAGAGGTAGGGCTTTTAAAGCACTATGTTAAGTGATGAATAAAAGATGTTTGAGGAGGAGGAGGGGGCAAAAAGTCATTGGCTACCATATAAGTGACAGCTGACAGGATCCCTATATGTCAGTGTGATATTTGCCTAGTTTTACTCCAGTTTCTAATTCTTTACAATCATTCCTTGCTCCCATGACAGAAACTGAAAGCCCATGATGAGCCACCAGAAGTCTGTACCTGCTCTCAATTAGGGCATTTATTATCTCAGCACCTGGGAACTCCTTTGACAAATCCTGTCTGTTTTATGGGTACTGATGGAGACCTGAATACTTGATGGAGAATGGCACTCTTTCTAGAGAAGGAGGCCCTCTAGTTCAGATGGATCAAGGTCAGTGTGCAGACCTCCACCGTGACTATTATGGGATCATGGGCAACCTTAGGGCCATAAACATTTTTAGAGATGTGGGCTTCTCTGGAGACACAGGCATCTCTGGGGTCTTGGGCATCTCTGACAACATGGGCACCACTGAGGCTATGGGCTTCTATGAAGACACCAGCATCTCTGAGACCATGAGCTTCTCTGGGAACATAGGTATTACTGAAGACATAGGGCTGTCTAAGGGCAGCACCAAGACAGGCTTCTCTAAGCAACAGTGAGCTGTTTATCTGTTTCCATGTTAGTTGTACCTACAACACCCACAATGATCCTTGTCTCAAAAAAGGCTGTGCTGCTTTTCTAACTGGATTAAATGGCTGAGGCTTAAGATTCTAGAAGGGGATTGTTTAACTAGTTAAACAATCAGTATATGTACCTCATGGCTTCCCTGGTGGCTCAGTGGTAATGAATCCACCTGCCGATGCAGGAGACGTGGGTTTGATCCCTGGATTGGGAAGATCCTCTGGAGAAGGAAATGGCAACCTATTCCAGTATTCTTGTCTGAGAAATTCCATGGAAAAAAGGAGCCAAATGGGCTCCAGAACATAGGGTCGAAAGAGTCAGACATGACTTAGCAACTAAGCAAGAACAAACAACATATGCATGTCAAGCAGCCTAGAATATAGGCAAAAGAAAAAGTACGTTATAGTTCTAGAATGGGATTTAGCTTTAAAAATATAATATCTTGCTTTTCAGCTATTAGATTGGTTTCATTATTCCATTTTCCTTAAAGGTCAGTCTCCCTTACTTTTCCACCCTACTATTTTATCACAAGAACAAGTAGAAATATTATCATAGTGAAGAATTAAGACCCTGTTGAAGGGATGGTATGTGCAAAGGTAACTGAATTGCAGAATGACTTGAAAGAAAATTTTACTTGAAGGTATATATAGTCATACAATGTAAGCTCATGTTATTGCCGGTAGAGACCCTCAACATTTGCCTGAGAAATAGATCAAAATGGTACATGGGCACTTGGTAGTTTAGAACATATAAGGAAAATTTTGCCAATTCACTCCCTAGCTAGGTCTTATAATACTCACTTAGCCAACTCCCTTTTTTATAGATAGCCCATCAATAAACTTGAATCCACTACATTCTAAAATGATAAATTCCAAAACAGCGGGGTCTGAATTAATAATGTTGATCAATAGCATTTTCAACATCAGTTCAGGAGACAACTGAAAATCTTCATGCTTTAGACCCTGGCTTATACATGGCATATGTGCCCACCTAAGTTTTCCTAAAACAGGACTCTTCTTTTTTTTTTTTTTTTTTTTTTTCCCCATACGACATGGCCTGTGGGATCTTAGTTCTCTGTACAGGGATCAAACAGTGGAATTGTGGAATCATTGGACTGCCAGGGAAGTCCCTCTTCTTAGGCATTTTTATGAAGATCAGTGGTTTTACTTCTCTAGACATCACATCAGTTTGTGGATTTTTAGACATAATTGGCACTACTTTTAAAATCTGATAGGCTTAACACCTTGTACTAATGAAGACTTTTGAAAAAAGTCTGTTCTTAAGGCATGCCCAGCTACTCCAGGGGAAGGGGAAACTAAACTTTCCCCAATTTGGGGTTGATACACTTGCTGTACACTTTCCTATTGGATATACAGTCATAGTTTACCCACTTCCACATGTTGGGGTAGGATAAGCCTTGCATAGTTTGGGTCATGCAATATATTGTTATCATTTTCAGAATTTCCTTTGGCAGTAGAATCCATATCTTCATGCAGGATGTCTATTTTGTATATCATGTATTTGCTTTAAGCTAAAAAGCCCCTGAGATTCTTAGTGAAAGGGCCATCTCTGTTAACTATCACATCCATTTGTAAATACAGACATCTCTAAAGGATCACCTCATTAGTTACTCTATAAGAAAGGTAGGCCTTTTAATCAAAGTGTTAGAAATAGCAGAGAAGAGCTAAACTATGGACAAAAAAATAGTCCTACTTAGAAGAAGAACTCTAAGTCATTTTGGTTGTCTTTTTTTATATGTAAATAGGAGCCATTTTTCTACTTGCCTCTTCTTGATAGCTGTCTTCTTCCTTTAATGTTAAAACATCAATGTGATTTCCTATTGTATCTTCTCTGATCCCCCTCTTTCTACTGTTTGATCTTTGACTTATGTGCTTAATTGCTCAGTCGTCTGTGACTGTTTGCGACCCCATGGACTGCTGCTTGCCAGGCTCCTCTGTCCATGGGGATTCTTCAGGCAAGAATACTAGAGTGGGTTGCCATGCCCTCTTCCAGGGGACCTTCCCAACTCAGGGATCAAGCCTAGGTCTTCTGCATTGCAGGCAGATTGTTTACCAACTGAGCTACCAGGGAAGCCCAGGCATCTTTGGCTTATATAACATAAATCATCAGATGTTGCCAGTTGTCATTTGACTTGTTACTTCTTGAAATAAATGGGATTTGTGCGAGTCATTTTGATCTGGAAGCTCCATCTAACTCTGGCTCTGTGAAGGGGGATATCAAAGACATTAACAATAAAGAAGATGTCAAAGACAATGACAATACCAATCATCTGCCACAAGTGAGTTTATTCTGGATTTTGCTTTATACCAAAGACTTTCTTCCACATCTCAATCTGAATTTTATAGTTCATTACCTAGCATGATATTTCCAATAATGTGTTGAGTTTTTTATAGAAAAGAAAAAGGCAAATGACTTTTGCAAATCCTATAAAAGTTAAAGTCTCTTATTTATTTCTACAGACCTGTACAAGGGTGTACATAGTACCAAGCTTTATTTCTTAGATCCAAAACAAAATTAATCATTAGTGACAAGTTTTTTTCAATACAATTCTAAACTGAGAAGTGGTGAAGAAAAACACAGTGTTTCCAGTCAACTTGTTTGGTGTTTATTATGTTTATTCCCCAATATGTCCTATATTACTTGTATATGCCATACATAGAACTAAGGAAAACCTTGCAAAAAATCCCCTATTTACTCTCAACACCTAACACCTACTGTTTTGTAGTTGGATTTGAGAATCTGAGGAAAGAAAAATGTTCAGTAGAATCCAAATATTTATGCACTGATAAAAACCCAGTAGCTATCTGTAGTCAAGAGCCTAGCAATAGAGGGGAGAATCCTGAAGTAAAGTTACTGAGTGTACTAGAAAAGATCATCTATTAATGGCTTTAATTTCATATCTTCATATAGCATCTATGCTGTTAAAGAAATGTGACTCCCTCTACTACTGCCCTATCCTTCCAGTTCCCTGAGCAGAAAATTCCATTCTCCTGTGACTGCCCCATTTAAATAGGAAGGCATTTAACCACCTGCCACTGTCTTATGCATGAACCTGACATCTGCCTGTTTCCTATACAGTTTTCACAGGTCTGGGGTCACTGCTTATCTTTTCCAAGCCTGAGGCAGTCTTTGTGCCTGGGATTGTGGCCATTCTTAGATTTTACATGAACACTTTTTAAAAAAAAATTCATTAATTATTAGTTTATAGAATAACAGATTCCTCATGGTAATAAGTAAAACAATCCTAAATAACAAACCTAAGTAACAGTTAATAGTCCAAGTTTTTAAAGAAAAAATTTAAGGCTGGGGTTTGCTGTATGAAAGAAAGCATGAAGATTTATTTAGCACTAATTTGGCGAGACTAGAAAGCTTATGGTACATGTATTAGGCACAGGTATCTTTTGGAAAATCACCCTAGAAACTGTGTTCAATTACTACCAAGATAGTTGTCATGCCTGTTAACATGCATCGAGATATTTTTTCTGAGACACATCTCAAACTTCACTGAAAGTAAAATCTTTCCTTGAACACTTCCAACAAGAAGGAATCAGTCTTTTTAAGAGATGTTTTCAAATAAAATTTGTAAATATTTAAGCTTGGCCTGAATTTAGCAGAAAGAGAAGTTTAATGACTGTATCAGATCTTTGTTACATAGTGATTTTTATTAACACATAACACCTTTTCTTGATGCTATTAAGCATTGATATACCACTGGGAAATCTTTCTATGAGAACATTTTATAAAGTGGATTTTTTAGAAAACAGGTGTGTGGGAAAAGGTAAAGTTGTCTCAAAAGGGGAATATTATATTTCAGATTGGTTTCTTTCTAAGAAGATTTTTCTCACTTTCTCTCTCAATTTCCAAAGTAAATGATTTAATGATGTCTCTTGTACCAAATCGTTCCCCTACCCTCAGGCTTCTCCTCCCAGAATTCTATGTATGATACAGGCAGATATAACCAAATCTGGTTATTTTCTTCTAAGTGCCAAATCTAGACCTGACATTTTATATAGACATTTCAAAAGAAAAATTAGAAATGGATTAAGTCTTAAATTTTTTTCCTATGAGGTTACTTTTTTAATATAATGTAAAGAGATGACGACTTAGATGAAACCAAATAGGAAAAGGATAAGAGAAAAGATTTGGGGTCATAAAGGACTCTTAGTTTGTTGCCCTTTTGGAGGAAGTTCTGTTTTCACAGCATTTGATGGCAGCAATAGAAGCTTTTTCAAGGAAAAAAAAAAAAAAAAAAAGGATTTTCAACCCATACAGAACATGTCTTCTCTGATTCCTGGCTATGAGACTTGACAGTCTTCGCCTTCCTCTTAAACAGGAAGTATTGATTTCATCACCAATCACAGCAGCCCATGTCTCCTTTCGATGTCAGTGCAAGTAGACGTGTGTTACATGCTCTGTGATTGTGACTTGTCTTCACAAAAGGCAAGTACTCTTTGAAAGCTATCTAATTTAGGCCCATGTGTCTTGCTGGGGCGTTTTCTAAAGCTTTGGGGGTTACCTAAAAGCCTCTTTCTCTTCCAAAGCTTTGTTGCCTTTCAACCATTTTCATGACTTTGTACTCTGATTCTTAGAGAGCTGTACACTAGCCTTTATAGAATACTAGTTGTGGAGAAGGTAGAAGAAAAGGAGGAAAGAGAAGGTACAGAAATACATCTGGCCAGTTAATCAAAAGGAGCATATGGCAGTCCAGGATGACCAGCATGCCAATTAATTAAGATTGAATGTGCTCCAATAAGGTCCAAATTAGGTCCTCTTTGCCAGTTAGTATTATGGCTGACATATTTTCTTTTAAGGTTATATTTTACACTGGTAGAATTTTTTTCCTTTAGAATGCTCTGTATTTTCTGTGTCTCAACAATTTTCACTTCTAGGGTATGTGGTCCTGGGTTTCGTTTTCTTTTAAAGGGTAAAGGATGGTAGGTGGTATCCTCTCCCATCAATATGTCTCCAAGGCTTATGTGTCCTGAGTTCCTTCTTTGCCTCTTTGTAGATAAACCACTACTTGACAGCCCTCTCCCTGAGTCAGATGAGACTATATACACCAAAGTCACTAGGTGATCACTGTTCAAAGACTCAGGTCTCTGATCCCACCTCACATGCAGTTGGCCACACCAGTTCACATAAAGTCTTTCTGTGTCTCCCCCTCACATTTGCTGACAGGGTTGTTTCTGTATTTTGCAAATGTCAATCGGAATGCTACAGAGCATGTATCCTAATTTTTTTCCCCTAGTTTTGAAATAGAGCATGTCCTATATTCTGGTTAACAGTGTATCAGGCTTAGGAACAGGTAACAAATTCAGTCTTTTTAGAATGTAACTCAGAGTTTGTATATGTGTATGTGTTTACTGTAACTTTAGTAGCATCTGATTGAACAGGTTATTTGGGCATTCATTCAGATGAAGAGAATTTATCCTAGAATAAAAATCTGCTTTAGTTCTAGACCTCTAATTATGGGGCTTCCCTGGTGGCTCAAAGGTAAAGAATCATACTGCAATGCAGGAGCCACAGGAAATGCAGATTCATTCCTTGGGTCAGGAAGATCCCCTGGAGGAGGGCACAGCAACCCACTCCAGTGTTCTTGCCTGGATAATCCCATGGACAGATGAGCCTGGTGGGAAGTTCATAGGGTTGCAAAGAGTTGGACTTGACTGAAGTGACTTAGCATGCGTGCATGTACTCTAACTTTGATATTGTCCAGCTGAGTGCCATAGAACTTTAGGACATGTTAAGCCAGACATACAAACCAAAGAGATGGTGAAGCAACTGTCCTTTTCACTGTATCAATCAGGCATCTTTAGAATACTATTCAAATATATAACCACTGTTACCTGTAGTGTGATAATATTAGCCATATACCTGCATGAATGTCATGTAACTGATATATAAATCAGAACCCAGGCTGTGTAGGTTCTTGAAAACCTGACTTTTCATTAGCCTCGGGTTTACAGAATGACTATCACAGCAGCTCAAGTCTGAACTTTATAAGGTACAACAGTGTATATGATTGACTTTAAACTTCCTATTGTGTGTTATCTTGAACCTGTCATACCAGTGGGGTATGGGTGTGTGATGCTGTAAAAATATTCATAGTTATTTCTTTAGTCCAGTGTCAAATTGTTCACTGGCCCAATTTTTCACTTGTGTCCAATTTGAAGATATTTGGTTGATAACAGTTTTTTGACCTAGAATTTAAAAGTATCAATTTTTTATGTGTGTGAGGTTACCATGTAATAGTTACAAATTAGAGAAAAAGTGGCATACCTTCAAAAAAGAAAGGTACACTGACCTAGCCTTAATGGATGAACCTCATTATAAAGACAAAATCTGCACGTAGGTTAAATGTTAAAATAAGTATCAGAGAGGATGCCTGGCTCTGGACCGCACTATGGAGTGCAGAGTCTAGCTAGCTTTGATGAGCTCGGAGAGCAAGACTGACATCCACTTAACTCATAAACCATACTGTCTGACAACACATTTTGTTCATTCACATATAGCCTATTTCCCTCTATTGGAATCCTCAACCTCTTTTCTGATATAACATACCCTCTTCCCTGAGGTGACCTCTTCAAATGGATAATTTCATCTATCTGGCTGGATTTTTTACCAACAGATTCTCTAAGGGTAATTTGATCTCTAAATCAGGGTATTATATGGAATATAAGTTTGTACTTGGAATTTATCCACTGTATAGTCCCATGGTAACTTATTGCATTAGTTGCAGCTGAGGACATGGCAAGCCAAGTCCCCTTAAATCAGCTGTTTCCACAGCCTCCTGTCACCCATAGAGATCTGGTTTCACAGGGGGAAAGGTATCAATGGAAGGCCCTGGTTGGGAAATCACTTCTGGATAAGTCTCAGCCCCTCAACTTACTATGTTTTCTTATTTGCAAAATACTAATAATCTCTTTCCTGTGAGTTTCACACTATGATTGTGGAAATCAAGGGAAGTTGTAAGTGTAAAAGCATTTTGTAAATTTGGAGGTGTTTTTCATATATAAATTGGCGAATCCTGTTAAACTGAACCACATAGAAGCTATTGCGTAGAAGCAAGGAACCAAATAATCAAGAATTGGCAATGTCAATTCTTTAAGGGGAAAATGTCACTTGGATATATGTGAGTAACAGCACATTTGAAAGGCTTCTTTATTTCTCTAGGCCTCTGTTGCCTTGTGTTTAAAACAGGTGATTTGAACTAGATGATTTCTAGGGAAAGATATTAAATACCTATTGAATGACTCATCTGTGTTAGGCCTTGAGGTAGGGGCTTTAAATGTATTTCATGTGGCTTAAATAACTGAAATCCTGTGTAAGACACCAAGCGAGTATGTAAGTTATTTGGAACCCAAGGCCACCTTAAAATTTTGTCTCTGTTCAGAATTTGGTACTCTAAAATCCTGTTTATTGGACTTCTGGTCCAGAAAAGATGTTGTAGACTCATTTGTCACTGCTCCTGCCAATTAAGTACAACTTTTTTTTTAATATAAATTTATTTATTTTAAAATTGGAGGTTAATTACTTTACAATATTGTATTGGTTTTGCCATACATCAACATGAATCCACCACAGGTATACACGTGTTCCCCATCCTGAACCCCCCTCCCACTTCCCTCCCTGTACCATCCCTCTGGGTTGTCCCAGTTTTAAACCCTGTGAATAACACAAGAGCCAACCAAAGGAAGACTCTGAAAGGTGATAAGAGAACTGGTTTGGAACTCTAGAACGGGAGCAACAACCCAAAAGAAGAAGGCAGTTCAACTTAGCTATTTCCTGACCTCTAACTTAAGAACAGAAGGGCAGGCCAGGGAGGCTAATTTCTCCCCCAGATTGAAAAAGAGTCCCTCTGACAGGTGAGCATGGCAGCATCAGCAAAAGGGATTGATTAAGACCCTATCCCCCACTAATAATAATAAACTAGGTGAACGGCTTTCCATCCCTGCCTTTCCCACTGAGAGACACTAGTAGCCAGGAGGTATCAACAAGAGATGCCTTGCCACAACAAGTGCTCATCCCAGGAAGCTCCCTCCATTTCCACAGGCAGGGAGAACACTGTAAAAATAAAGGACCAGCCAGGGAAGCCTCTTTGTCCTTGAAGACTTGAAATTTCCATTCCCTAGTGAGAGACACAAGACAACAGGCCTGGGGAAAGCCCTTCCACTCTCTGAACTAACACAAGCAGAAAGCACTGGTAACACTCATTATACCAGATAAGTCAGGAAGAAAAAAGCACTACAAAGGCTTTGAAGCCTAAACTTCCATTGTAACCACAGCTGACAAAAGTAGGCCAGAATCAGCATGCTAAAATTAAGGTGACTGCCTACTAAAAAAGATTTAAATAGGACCCAGAGTCTCCTAACATACTAAACTGAAATGTTCAGGATACAACAGAAAGTCACTCATAATACCAAGCCAGGAAAATCACAATTTGAATAAGAAAAGATAAACAGCTGACATCAACACTGAAATGAATCAGATTATCTGAAAAGGATTTTAAAACTGTCATCACTGGTACTATTAAAAAGGCAAAGAAATTATTTTGAAACAAAAGAAAACATTAATATATGAAAAAATTAATATAACAGGATAAAATTTGTGAACTTAAGGACGTTAGTATAATTTACCCAATCTGAAAAACATTTAAAACTGGCTTTAAAAATAAATAAGCAGAGCCTCAGGGGCCTGTGTAACATTTTTTAAGCCACCATTCCTATCTTTGGACTCAGATAAAGAAAGTAGAAAGAGAATGGGGCTAAAGGAGTATGTGAAGCAGTAATGGCTGAAAACTTCCCAAATTTGGTGAAAAGTGCAAACCTAAGGATTTCAACTGAGCAAACCCCAAATAGAATAAACCCAAAGAAATCCATGCCAGGACACATAATAATTAAACTTCTAAAAACTAAAGACAAAAAATATGGAGAACAGCCAGAGTGAAATGATACATTATCTGTAGGAGCTACCAATTCAAGTGAGAGTGAATTTTTCATATGAAGCTGTGGAAGCCAAAAAAGAGTTGATATTTTTTCAGCTGCTGAAAGGAAAAAAAAATTGCCAACTGGAAATGCTGTACTCATTGAAACTATCCTTCAGGAATGCATAGGAAAAAGACATCCTCAGATGAAGGCAAAATAAAAGAATTTGTTGGACCTACTCTTAAATGAAGCTCTTAAACAGAAAGAAAAAATGAATAACATGCAAGAACAGATGGGTAATTTAAGTTGATAGATGGGAACTCTGAGGAAGAATGAAAAAGAAGTGTTGGAAATGAAGCATAATGTAATAGAAATGAAGAATGCCTTTGATTGGCTCATCAACAAATTGGACACAACCAAGGAAAGAATCAGTGACTTGAAGAAACATCAATAGAATCCTCCAAAACTGAAATCCCAAGAGATTTTAAAAATGGAAATTACAAAACAGGATAACCAAGAATTGCGAAACAGTTATGTAAGGTATAACGTGGGTGTAAGGGGAATATAGAAGAAGAAGAAAGACAAGAAAGAAAAAGAAGGGAGGAAGAAAGAAAAGGAGGGAAGGAAGGAGGAAGACAAGCAATATTTGAAGCAATAATGACTAAAAATTTCTGAAAATTAATGATAGACACCAACCCACAGACCCAGGAAGCTCATAGAATACCAAAAAGAATAAATACCAGGAAAATTTACACATATGTAAATCATATTTAAAATGCAGAAGATCAAAGACAAATTCTTGAACCAGAGAGGGAGAATTGCTATACCTATAACAAAGCAAGGGTAAGAGTTATATCAAACTTCTCTTCACAATCTTGCAAGCACAGACAGAATAGAATAAAATATTTAAAGCATTAAAAGGAGAAAAAAACCAATCTAAAGTTCTATACCAGTGAAATTATTCTTCCAATGTGAAGAAGATAAAAGCTTAAAGCAAGATGTTAGAATAGGAAGATCCAAATCCTCATTTCTCCATAGGAGCATTTTTTAAAACAACTAGAGAGTAAATAAAATGATTTTACAATGTTTCTGGAAATCAGACAGATATCTGTAACATCCAAGCAAAAGCCCAATCAAGAAAAAGCCCCATTCCAAAAGCTAGAAAAACTTGTGATGTTTTTACTCATCCTTGAACTACTCCCTCCCTAGCATGGTGTGGATGGAGGGAAGTGGTGGCCCAGTCCCCAATTATTTCTTCAAACCAGAGAAAGTAGAGTAGAATTAATTTGCAATGTTGTAACCATCCTGGAGGCTGCAGGAAGGACTGGTCTCTGTTTTGTTTAAAATGGATCTCAGATACCAGGCTAGGAAAAACCATATGAAACAGTGAGCACAGTTCATGAAAGCCACAGAAAGACTACAGAGCCACAGATAATGGAAGCAAGAAAATACTGGTAGAGGAATACAATATAAAAGCAAAGACCTTGTGAAATTAGGATGTTAATTCTTGGGGAAGTTACTATATTTATGAGCAGCTATTTGTTAGCACAACACTTGACCTACAAGAAATACTAGATAGAGGTCCTTCAAGTTGAAGTGAAAGAATTCTTGAAAGGAGTTCAAAGTCATACAAAAAATAAAGTTCTCCATTGAAGGTAAATATGTATACAAATGTAAAAACCAGTATTACTGTGATTAGGTTTAAAACTCAGCTTTTCATTTTCTACACTAGTTAAAAGAGAAATGCCTAAAAAATAATTGGAAATCTATGTCAGTAGGTTCAGTTCAGTTCAGTTCAGT
>SJYT01051162.1:2538-17344 GCA_006410635.1 Cephalophus harveyi | reverse complement strand
TGGCCAAAGTACTGGAGTTTCAGCTTTAGCATCATTCCTTCCAAAGAAATCCCAGGGTTGATCTCCTTCAGAATGGACTGGTTGGATCTCCTTGCAGTCCAAGGGACTCTCAAGAGTCTTTTCCAACACCACAGTTCAAAAGCATCAATTCTTCGGTGATCAGCCTTCTTCACAGTCAGTAGGTTACATTGTATAAAGATTTAGCTTGTGACAACACTAACATAAAGTAAGGGAGGCAGAGATGTAAAGGGTAGGTTCTGTATGCAGTTGAAGTTAAGGTAGTAACAATTTAAAATTGATTGTTATAACTTTAAGATGTTTTTGTTATTGCCATGGTAACCACAAAGAAAATATAGGCGATATACAAAAGGCAATGAGAAAGGAATCAAAATGTGTCACTACAAAAAAAGTCAACTGAACACAAAGGAAGGCAATAATGGAGAAAGTGAGGTTCATTAAAGGCATAAGATGTAGAAAACAATAAAATTGAAATAGCGAGCTTTTCACCAATAGCAATTACTTTAAATATAAATAAATTAAACTCCCCAATAGAAAGACATATATTGACAAAATGAATTAAAAAAAAAAAACCAGAATCTAATTGTATACTATCAGCAAGGGACCCAACTTAGATCCAAGGGCATGCATAGATTGAAAAATGTTGGAAAAGATTGAAAAATGTTGGAAAAGATATAGATTGAAAAATGTTGGAAAAGATTGAAAAATGTTGGAAAAGATATTCTATGCAAATAGTAACCAAAAGAGAGGAGGGGTGACTATACTACTCTCAGACAAAATAGACTTTAACATAAAAACTGTTACAAAATAGACTTTAACATAAAAACTGTTACAAAAAGCAAAGAAGGACAGTATATAATACTAAAAGGGTCAATTCATTAGAAAGATATAACCCAAAGCTACCAAAAATAAGAATAGTTCAACATACTAAAATCAATCAAGGTAATATATCACATTTATGTTACAGAATACAAGTCTGTGTTCCCAATGCTGAGTGAGGCCAAACAATACCAAAATGTCAGAGTTTGGAGCAGAGAAAGTTTTATTGAAGGGCCATGCAAAGGAAACTGATAGCTCATGCCTTAAAAAGCCTGGACTCTCAAAGTCTTTCAGCAAAGGACTTTTTTTTTTTTTTCCCTCAAAGTTTTGTTTTATTTATTTTTTTTAAGGGTTACTTCTTTTTATTTATTTATTTTTTTTACTTTATTTTACTTTACAATATTGTACTGGTTTTGCCACACAGCAACATGAATCCACCACGGGTATACACGTGTCCCCAATCCTGAACCCTCCTCCCTCCTCCCTCCCCATACCATTTCTCTGGGTCGTCCCAGTGCAACAGCCCCAAGCATGCTGTATCCTGCATCGAACCTAGACTGGCGATTCATTTTTTATATGATATTATACATGTTTCAGTGCCATTCTCCCAAATCATCCCACCCTCTCTCTCTCCCACAGAGTCCATAAGACTGTTCTATACATCTGTGTCTCTTTTGCTGTCTCGCATACAGGGTTATCATTACCATCTTTCTAAATTCCATATATATGCATTAGAATACTGTATTGGTGTTTTTCTTTCTGGCTTACTTCACTCTGTACAATAGGCTCCAGTTTCATCCATCTCATTAGAACTGATTCAAAAGTATTCTTTCTAATGGCTGAGTAATACTCCATTGTGTATATGTACCACAGCTTTCTTATCCATTCATCTGCTGATGGACATCTAGGTTGCTTCCATGTCCTGGCTATTATAAACAGTGCTGCAGTGAACATTGGTGTACACGTGTCTCTTTCAATTCTAGTTTCCTCGGTGTGCATGCCCAGCAGTGAGATTGCTGGGTCATAAGGCAGTTCTATCTCCAGTTTTTTAAGGAATCTCCACACTGTTCTCCATAGCGGCTGTACTAGTTTGCATTCCCACCAACAGTGTAAGAGGGTTCCCTTTTCTCCACACCCTCTCCAGCATTTATTGCTTGTAGACTTTTGGATTGTAGCCATTCTGACTGGCATGAAATGGTACCTCATTGTGGTTTTGATTTGCAGTTCTCTGATAATAAGTGATGTTGAGCATCTTTTTACATTGCATGTCTGGGATGAGTGTACACACAAAGTGTAAATACTGTATTATTAAAGATGTGAAGGAGGGACTGTTTCCTCTCTCCTCTATGACTGTCTCTTATACACATCTTGAGTGATGTTGAGCATCTTTTCATGTGTTTGTTATCCATCTGTATGTCTTCTTTGGAGAAATGTCTATTTAGTTCTTTGGCCCATTTTTTGATTGGGTCCTTTATTTTTCTGGAATTGAGCTGCAAGAGTTGCAAAAAGGGTGTATAAACCAGAACCCAAAACAATAAAGTAAATGGCAATGGGATCATACTTATCAATAATTACCTTAAAAGTAAATGGGTTGAATGCCCCAACCAAAAGACAAAGACTGGCTGAATAGATACAAAAGCAAGACCCCTATATATGTTGTCTACAAGAGACCCACCTCAAAACAAGGGACACATACAGACCGAAAGTGGAGGGCTGGAAAAAGATATTCCAGCAAAGCACTTTTAGAGGTAAGGTGAGGGAACAGTATAGTTAGTTGTTGCAAACTCCTTGGTGTAGGCTCCTTTGTTCTTGCAGCTGTCCAGGTAGGTCAGCCCAAGGTCAGGTCACAATGTTCCTGTAAACCTCCAACAAGACAAACTATTCTCTGTTCAAGTCAGGTCATGATCAGGCTATTTTGTATTTTTCAAGCTATAGGCAACATTCTTTTAGAAATGGTGCAGAGCCAGCATGACTAAGCACAGGCAACAGAGTATAAAGATTAAAGTAAATGTATGGCAAAAGCCACTACAATATTATAAAGTAATTAGCCTCCAATTAAAATAAATAAATTTTTAAAAAAGTAAGGTTAAAGTAAAAGGAAAGTATCAGGGTTAAAAGTAAAAGTAAAGTATCAGGGCTTCCCTGATGGCTCAGTTGGTAAAGAATCTGCCTGCAACACAGGAGACCCCAGTTTGATTCCTTAGTCAGGAAGATCCGCTGGAGAAAGAATAGGCTACCCACTCCAGAATTCTAGGGCTTCCCTTGTGGCTAAGCTGGTAAAGAATCCACCTGCAATGCAGGTAGACCTGGATTCAATCCCTGGGTTAGGAAGATCCCTTGGAGAAAGGAAAGGCTACCCACTCCAGTATTCTGGAGTAGAGAATTACATGGACTGTATAGTTCATGGTATTGCAAAGAGGAAGACACGATTGAGCAACTCTCACACAAAGTAAAAGGAACAGGTCTAATAAGTAGTCAGATTTGCTCTTCCCTGTTACATTAATAGAATGAAGGAGAAAATCATATGATCTTTTCAATTCATGAAGAAAAAAACATTATAAAAAAATGAACACTATTTCATGATTTAAAAAAACCCAAAAACATCTCACTAAACTGAGAATAGAAGGAAATTATCTCAACACAATAAACGCCACATACAAAAAATCCAGAGCTAACGTCATACTCAATGGTAAAATCATTTTCTCTTAAGTGAGCAACCAGAGAGTAGTGACTGCTTACACCATTTCCTACTCAGCTTTGTACTGGAAGTTTTAACCACAGCAATTGGCAAGAAAAAATATATATATAAGGGATACAAACTGGAAAGGAAGAGGCAAAATATGTTTGAAGATGTAAATATTTAAAATAAAATAGATAATGTTGTGTTAGGACTGATAAGTAAGTCTAACAAGATTGCAGGATACAAAATCAACATGCAAAAAATCATTTGCACTTCTATGTGCTAATAATGAACAATTTGAAATGGAAATTAAGAAATCAATTCCATTTACAAAGCCATATATAATAATAAAATACCTGGGAGTAAATTTAATGAAGGAGGTCAAAGAAATGTACACTGAAACCACAAAAGGATGCTGAAAGAAATAAGACACAAATGGAAAGACATTCATATTCATGGACTGGAAGAACTAATTTTGTCAAGTGTCAATACTACCCAAAGTAATCCACAAGTTCAGTGCAATCCCTATCAAAATTGTAGAGGCATTTTCTTGGCAGAAAGAGAAAATTCCATCCAAAAATTCATATGGAATTTTGAGTATTCCCAGAGAGACAAAAATATCTTGAAAAATAAAAACAAAGCTCAAAACATCACACTTCCTGATTTCATTACATATAGAAAGCTACAATAATCAAAACAATGTGGTACTTGTATAGGGAAATACACTAATGGAATAGAATGTCAAGAAATAAACTCTCATGTTGTTGTTCAGTTGCTAAGTCATGTCTGAGTCTTTGTGACCCTATGGACTGCAGCATGCCAGGTTTCCCTGTCCTTCACTATCTCCTGTAGTTTGCTCAGATTCGTGTCCATTGACTTGGTGATGCTATCTAACCATCTCATCCTCTGCCACCCTCTTCTCCTTTTGCCCTCGATCTTTCCCAGCATCAGGGTCTTTTCCAATGAGTCACCTCTACATAATGTGGCTAACACATTGGAGCTTCAGCTGCAGCATTAGTCTTTCCAATGAATATTCAGGGTTGATTTCCTTTAGGATTGATTAGTTTGATCTCCTTGCTGTCCAACAGACTCTCAAGAGTCTTCTCCAGCACCACAGTTCAAAAGCATCAATTCTTTGGCACTCAGCCTTTTTCATGATCCAACTCTCACATCCGTACATGACTACTGGAAGAACCATAGCTTTGATTATATGGACGTTTTTCAGCAAAGTGATATTTCTGCTTTTTAATACACTGTCTAGATTTGCCATAGATTTTCTTCCAAAGAACAAGTATCTTTTAATTTCATGACTGCAATCACCATCTGCAGTGATTTTGGATCCCAAGAAAGTAATATCTGCCACTGTTTTTTTTTTTTTCCCCCCATCTATTTGCCACAAAGTGATGGGACTGGATGCCATGATCGTATTTCTAATTAATTATTTTAATTGGAGGATAATTACTTTACAATATTGTGATGGTTTTTGCCATACATCAACATGAATCAGCCACAGGTGTACATATGTGTTTCTTTTTTTTTAATTTTTAATGTTGAGTTTTAAGCCAGCTTTTTCACTCTCCTCTTTCACCCACATCAAGAGACTCTTTAGTTCCTCTTCACTTTCCTGCCATTAGAATGATATCATCAGCGTATGTGAGGTTTTTGTTATTTCTCTCAGCCATCTTGATTCCAGCTCATGATTGATCCAGCCCAGCATTTCGGATGATGTACTCTGCATATAAGTTAAATAAACAAGGTGACAATATATGGCTTTGACGTACTCCTTTCCCAATTTTGAACCAGTCAGTTGTTCCAGGTCTGGTTCTAATAGTTTCTTGACCTGCATGCAGGTTTCTCAGAAGATAGATAAGGTAGTCTGATACTCCCATCTCTTTTAGAATTTTCCACAGTTTGCTCTGATCCACACAGTCAAAGGCTTCAGTGTGATCAATAAAGGAGAAGCAGATTTTTTTTTCTGGTATTCCCTTGCTTACTCTATGATCCAATGAGGTTGATAATTTGATCTCTGGTTCCTCTGCCCTTTCTAAACCCAGCTTGTACATCTGGAAGTTCTTGGTTCTCAGCTGGGCCAAAGCAGAAACTCTCATACATATGATCAAATGATTCTCAATAGAAGCACCAAGATCATTCAACAGAGAAAGGATGAAAGGATGTCTTTTCAACAAATGGTGTTGGTAAAATTATATCCACATACCAAAGAATCGAATTGGAAATTATAGGGGAAAGTTTCATGATATTTAATATAGCAATTGTTTCTTGTATAGGTCATCAGAAGTAGAGACAACAAAAGGAAAAAAATGTATAAATGGATTTCACCAAAATCAAAAACATTGTCTATAAAAAACTATTACTGAGAATGAAAAGGCAAAACATGAAATGAGAGGAAATATTTGTGAACCATATATCTGATAAGGAATTCATACTTAAACACAAAAACAACAAAATGAACCTGATTAAAAATGGGCAAAGAACTTAAACAGACATGACTCTAAAGAAGATATACAAATGACAATAAGTACATGAAAGGTGTTCAATGTCACTAATCATCAGGGAAATGCAAATCAAGACCACAATGAGATACCATTTCACACCTGTCAAAAGGGCTATTACCAAAAAGACAAGAGGTAATAAATGCTGGCAAGGATGTGGAGAAAGGGCACCCTGGTGCACAGCTGGTGGGAATATAAATTAGTAGAGCCACTTATAAAAACAGTATTGTTTCTATCCGTAAAAGGTCCTTGTTTTTTTTTAAATAAAAGTATGGTTACTCAAAAGATTAAAAGCAAAACTACCATATGATCCAATAATTTCACTTTTAAGTGTATATCCAAAGGATACTAAATCATTGTCTCAAAGAGGCATCTGTACTCTCATGTTTACAGCAGCATTATTCACGATAGCCAAGACATGGAGACAACCTACGTGTTCTATGCTGTGCTTAGTCGCACAGTCCTGTCTGACTCTTTCGAGACCCCAGGGACTATAGCCCACCATGCTCCTCTGTCCATGGGGATTCTCCAGGCAAGAAGACTGGAGTGGGTTGCCATGCCCTCCTCCAGGGGATCTTCCCAAACCAGGGATCAAACTCAGGTCTCTCACATTGCAGGCAGACTCTTTTTCCATCTCTGCCAACAGATAAATAGATAAAGAAAAATTTTAGATATAGATACATAATAGTATGCAGCCATTAAAAAGAATCCTGCCAACTGTGACAACACAGATGGACCTTGAGGGCATTATCCTAAGTGAAATGTCAGATAGACATATTGAATGATCTCACATACATGTGGAATCTAGAAACATTCAACTCATAGAAACAGTAGAATGATGGTTGCCTAAGGGATAGGGGAAATTGAGAGAGATTGGTCAAAGTGTACAAACTTTCAATTACAAGATTAATAAGTTCAGGGGATCTAAGGTACAGAATGGTAAATACAGTTAACAATACTATATTCTATACTTGAAAGTTTCTATGAGAGTAGAGTTTTATTTTTCTCACCATAACAAAATGATGAGTATGGGAGCTGAAAGGAGTTTTAACTAACCTTATTTTCATAGATATTATTAAATTAGAAAAGAAGAAAGAACTAAAGTAAATAATATATGATTCCACATTAGGAAACTAGGGGAAAAAGAGCAAATTAAGCCAAAAGGAGGAGGAAAAAAAATAGAGCAGACATTGAAGAAAATTATAAAGATAAAATAAGACAGAAACTCAATAAAGAAAATAACAAAACCCAATCTTTGTTCTTTGCAAAGATTACTAAAATTGCTAAGCCTCTAGCCAAGTTAACTATGTGAAGAAGAAAGAAGATATAAATTATTATTTGGACAATAAAAGGGTAATAGAATATTTTGAACAGCTCTATGTTCACAGATTTGATAACCTAGATGAAGCAGACCAATTGCTTGAAAGACAAAATCAACAAAAATTCACGCAAAAAGAAATAGACAATCTGAATGGGCCTATACCTATTAAATCAAGAAATAATGAAACAGAACAGAGAGCCTAGAAATAAACCATAATTAAATAAAGCATAATTATATGTTCAATTAATCTACAAGAAAGGAGACAATGGGGAAAAGACAGTCTCTTCAATAAATGGTACTGAAAAAAATAGACTGCTACATGCAAAAGAATGAAACAGGACCAATTCATTACACCATATACAGAAATAAACTAAAAATGGATTAAAGACTTATATGTAAAACCTAAAACCATAAACCTCCTACAGTAAAACAGGCAGTATGCTCTTTGACATTGGTTTTAGCAATATTTTTTGACATGTGTTTTCAGGCAAGGGCAACAAAAGAAAAAGTAAATGAGAATAAAAACTAAAATGCCTATTCTTTTTGCAGGTACAAAGTTTATTATTAGAGACACAGCACAACAACATGTGGGAGGGCACATAGAGTAATGCTTTGTTTAGTTAAGATAGAAGCAAGGCAGAGATGCACACCAGGAGAGAAAGGTAAAATGCCTTTTACAGTGAAAAAAAAAAAACTATCAACAAAGCAAAAAGGCAACCTACCGAATGGGAGAAGACATTTGTAAACAATATAACCAATAAGGAGTTGATATCAAAACTATATAAAAAATTTATACAACTCAATATCAAAATACCAACAACCCTATTAAAAATTACAGTAGTGATGAATAGACTCTTTTTTCCCCAGGGAAAGCATAAAAATGGCCAACAGGCACATGAAAATATGCTCAACATCACTAATCATCAGGGGAATGCAAATCAAAACCACAAAAAATACCACACCTCACACCTCTCAGAATGGCTATTACCAAAAAAAAATAAGAAACAATTGTTGGCGAGCATGTAGAAAAAAGAGAACACTCATACACTGTTGGTGGGAATGTACATTGGAACACCAAGTATGGAAAACAGTATGGATAATCCTCAAGAAACTAAAAATAGAACTACTATCTAATCCACAATTCTACTTCTGAGTACTTATTTGAAGAAACAAAAACTAATTCAAATAGACTTTGGAAGGACCGATACTAAAGTGGAAACTCCAATACTTTGGCCACCTCATGCGAAGAGTTGACTCATTGGAAAAGACTCTGATGCTGGGAGGGATTGAGGGCAGGAGGAGAAGGGACAATAGAGGATGAGATGGCTGGATGGCATCACTGACTCGATGGACATGAGTTTGGGTGAACTCCGGGAGTTGGTGATGGACAGGGAGGCCTGGTGTGCTGCAGTTCATGGGGTCGCAAAGAGTCGGACACGACTGAGCGACTGAACTGAACTGAACCCCTATATTCATTGCAATACTGTTTACAGTAGCCAAGATATGGAAGCCACCTAAGTGTCCATCGATAGACAAAAGATAAAGAAGAGGTAGTGTATATAAATAATGGAATATTACTCATCCATAGAAAAGAATGAAATATTGCCACTTGCAACAGTGTGGATGGAGAGAAATGTCAGAGAAAGATGAATATTATATGATTTCACTTATACATCTTGTAATCTATAAAAGAGAACAAATAAACAAAGTAAAACAAACAGACTCATAGGTATGAAGAACAAATTGGTGGTTGCCAGAGGGGAGGTGTGTTGGGGGATGGGCAAAAAGATAAAGGGGATCAAAAGATACAAACTTCCAGCTATAAAATAAATAAGTCATAAGAATGTAAAGTACAGTATAGGGAATATAGTTAATGATATTGTAATGACTCTGGTGACAGATGGTAACTAGATCTATCATGGTCGTCAATTTATAATTTATAAAAACAGTGAATCACTATTCTTTTTTAATATAAATTTATTTATTTTAATTGGAGATTAATTACTTTACAATATTGTGAATCACTATTATATACTTGAAACTCATATAACATTGTATATCAATTATAATTTCTAAAAAAAATAATAACCTTACAAAGCAAATCACTAGTCTTAGATGGGTTCACTGATGGATTCTATCAGACAATAAGGGGAAAAAATTATACCAATTATCTACAGTTTCTTCCAAAAATTGAAGCAGAGGGAATACTTATCTCACTCTATGAAGGGTTTACCATAGGTGGCACCAGTGGTAAAGAATCTGTCTGCCATCCAGAAGACACGGATTTGATCCCTGGATCAGGAAGATCCCCTGGAGTAGGAAATGACAACCCATTTCAGTATTCTTTTCTCGAAAATTCTGTGTACAGAGGAGCCTGGCAGGCTATAGTCCATGGGGTCGCAAAGAGTTGGACACAGATAATTGTGTGCACATGCACACACACACACACACACACACACACACACACACACACACACACACAATGAGGCCAGCATTATACTAATACCAAATCTAGACAAAAAAACTTCATAGGAAAACTACAAATCAATATCTATCATGAACATAGCTGCAAAACCCCTCAACAAAATATTCGCAAATCAAATCAAACTTTAAAAAGAATAATGCAACATTTAACAAGTGGAATGACCACAAGTTTGGTTCAACATTTGAAAATCAATTAATGTAATTCATCATAGCAACACACTGATAAATAAAAATCACATCATCATATCAATAGATGCAGAAAAAAACATTTGCGATATCAAACACTCATTTATGATTAAAAAAAATTGAAATAGGAGTGCAGGGAAACGTCCTCAATTTGATAAACGATATCTGAGAAGCCTGCAGGAAACATCACACCTAATGGTAAGAACCTCAAAGCATTCCTATGAAGGAATCAATATCAATAGATATTGATAGATAGATATCAATACCATAGATATGATTAGCAAGAAGGCAAGGATATCTCTTCTTACTATTCCTTTTCTACATCATACTGGAAGTCCTAGCTAAGAAAAGAAAAAAAAGGGTATAAAGATTCAGAAGGGAGATATAAAACTGTCTATGTACTAGATGACATTATTGCATATAGAAAATCCAAAATAATGGATGGAACAACTCCTGGAACTAATAAGCAATTCTAGCAAGCTTTCAGGACACAAGGTTAATATACGAAAGCCAACCATTTTCCTATATATCAGCAATGAATACGGAGAAGGCAGTGGCACCCCACTCCAGTACTCTTGCCTGGAAAGTCCCATGGACAGAGGAGCCTGGTGGGCGGCAGTCCATGGGGTCGCGAAGAGTCAGACACGACTGAGCGACTTCACTTTGACTTTTCACTTTCATGCATTGGAGAAGGAAATGGCAACCCACTCCAGTGTTCTTGCCAGGAGAATCCCAGGGACGGGGGAGCCTGGTGGGCTGCCGTCCATGGGGTCGCACAGAGTCGGACACGACTGAAGTGACTTAGCAGCAGAGAGAGCAATGAATAAGAATTTAGAAATTCAAAACACAATACCATTTACATTAGCACCAAAAAATACATAGAGACAGGTTTATCAAAATATATACAAGATCTACTTGAGGAAAACTACAAAACCCTGATGTATGAAATCAAAGAAGAAGGAAATGAGAGAGAGTGCTTGTTAATGGATAGAAGACAAAATGTCAAGTTTTCAGTTGTATCCAACTTGATCTGTAGATTCAATGCAATCTCAATCAAAATCTCAGGAAGTTATTTTGTGAATATCAACAAACCGATTATAAAGTTATTATAAAGTTCATATAGAGGGGCAAAAGATCCATAATAACTGACACAATATTGAAAGAGAAGAACAATGGAGGGTTGACACTATTCAACTTCAAGACTTACTATAAAGCTATAGTAACCAAGAAAGTGTATTATTGACAAATAATAGACAAATAGATCAATGGAAAGCTTAGAAGTATATCCACGTAAATATAATCAACTGATCTTTGACAAAGTAGTAAAGGCAATACTATGGAGCAAAGATAGTCTTTTCAACAAATGGTGCTGAAACAACTGTATATCCACATGTAAAAAAATAATAAATCTAGATAAACTCCTCATACTTTGACAAAAATTAACTAAAGACGGATCACAGACCTATGTGTAAAATGGAAAACTATAAAATTCCTGGAAGATAACCTAGAAGAAAACCTCGATGACCTTGGGTATGGCAATGACTTTTTAGGTACAACAACAAAGGCAGGATCCATGAAAAAAATCATTGATAAGCTAACTTAATTTTTTTAAGCCTGATAGGCAAAAGACACTGGTAAAAGAATGAGAAGCCAAAGACTTGGAGAAAATTTTTACAAAAGAGACATCTGTACAACAGAAAGTAATACAACACTGTAAAGCAACTATACTCCAATAAAAAATTTATGATACCTATGATAAAAGACATATAGAAATTACAAAAATAACTCTTAAAGTCAACAATAAGAAAACAACCCAATTAAAAAATGTGACAAACATCATAACAGACACCTCACCTCGCCAAAGAAGGTATACAAATGGCAAACATGCATATAAAAAGATGCTTATGTCTTATTCATTAGGGAAATGCAAAATAAAACAGTAAGATACTACTGCACACCTATTAGAATGGGCAAAACCCTGAATATTGACAACACCAAATGCTGAGAAGGATCTGGAATAATAGGAACTCTTGTTCATTGCTAGTGGGAATGCAAAATGGTACAGACACTTTGGAAGAGACTGGAAGTTTCATACAAAGCTAAATATAATTTTACCATACAATTCCATCAATCAAACTCTGGAATTTACCTAAAGGAATTGATAATTTATATTCCCTCAGATGGGGTTCCCTGGTTGCTCAGACAGTAAAGAATCCATCTGCAATGCAGGAGACATGGATTCAATCCCTGGGTCAGGAAGATCCCCTGGAGAAGGGAATGGCTCCCCACTCCAGTATTCTTGCCTGGAGAATTCCATGGACAGAGGAGCCTGGTGGGCTACAGTCTGGGTCACAAAGAGTCGGACACAAGTCAGTGACTAACACTTTTCAGTACTTTTCTTTTGTACAAAACCTGCATAGAGATGTTTCTAGCAGCCTTACTTATAATCTCCCAAATTTAAAAGTCACCAAAATATTCTTCAATAGATGAACTTACAAATAAACTGTGGAAGATCCAGACACTGGAAAATTCTTCAGCACCGAAAAGAAATGAGATATTAACTAATATAAAGACATACAGGAGCTGTAAAAACAAAAACAGAGCCCTCAATTAAATAGAGTTGGGAGACTAGAAGGAGGAGCTCTCATGCCCTGTGAGGATAGTAGAGCCCAACAGAAAGAAAAGAAGGACTCTTTCCTGGCAAGAACTCTGACAAAGAAAAGTCATGAATTCTGTTTACTATAGCTCTCCCAACTTTCTTTTCCTCTCTATAAAAGTGTTCTCCTTCCTTGGAGGACTTCCACACGACTCACCATGGTTACTGACTCCAAATTGCAATTCTCTGCTGATATTGAATAAACTCATTTTTGCTTGAGAGATATCTGACAATCTACTTGTTTTAGGTCAACAGAATCTTAAATGCATGTTACTAAGTGCAAGAAGCCAATCTGAAAACGCTGCATTCTAAAAAAGGCAAAACTATGGAGAAAATAAAAATATCAGTGTTACCTGAGCTTGGGTAGGGGTAGGATGAATAGGTGGAGCACAGAGGATTTTTGAGGCAATGAGAATACTCTGAATGATACTATAATGATGGTTACATATCATTAGATATCAATATTTGACCAAATCCATAGAACATACAACACAGAGGATGAACCCTCATGCAAACTATGAACTTACGCTCATTATGATGTGTCAATGTAAAGTCATCAGTTGTTATAAATAGCCCACTCTGGTAGGGAATGTTGATAATGGGGAAGACTGTGCATAGGGACAGAATATTGGGGAAATCTATGTACCATCCTCTCGATTTTGCTGTGAACATAGGACTTCTCAAAATATAAAGTTTTTTTTTTAAGTAAGATGGTAAATAAATATCAATTAAAAAATGATTGATTAGTTTTAAAAGGAAATGCTACGAACAACTTCTGTGAAGAAGGCTGAGCACCGAAGAATTGATGCTTTTGAACTGTGGTGTTGGAGAAGACTCTTGAGAGTCCCTTGGACTGCAAGGAGATCCAACCAATCCATTCTGAAGGAGATCAACCCTGGGATTTCTTTGGAAGGAATGATGCTAAAGCTGAAACTCCAGTACTTTGGCCACCTCATGCAAAGAGTTGACTCATTGGAAAAGACTCTGATGCTGGGAGGGATTGGGGGCAGGAGGAGAAGGGGACGACTGAGGATGAGATGGCTGGATGGCATCACGGACTCGATGGACGTGAGTCTGAGTGAACTCCGGGAGATGGTGATGAACAGGGAGGCCGGGCGTGCTGCGATTCATGGGGTCGCAAAGAGTCAGACACGACTGAGTGACTGAACTGAACTGAACTGAACGAACAACTTCACACTTATAATCATGACAATTTAGAGAAAATTGACCTTCAAAATCCACCAACTACCAAAACTTTAATAAAAATTAAATAACTGATATAAATAGTTCTGTATCCATTAAAGAAATGCAATTCATTATGTAAAAACTCGCCTCCCCAAAAAATCTCTGGGCCCAGATGGTTTCACTGGAGAATTCTACCAAACATTTTAAGGAAGTAACACCAGTCTTATGAATTTACACAATTTCTTCCAGTAATGGAAGAAAAGAGAAGATTTCTAAACTCATTTTATGAGGTCAGTGTTACCCTGATACCAAAATCAAAGAGAGAAAGAAAAAAGAAACCTACAAACCATTATTTTTCATCAACCTAAACATAAAATTCCTTACCAAAATATTGGCAAACGTAGCCCTGTGCATGCTAAGTTGCTTCAGTTGTGTCCAACTCTTTGCAACCCTATGAACTGTAGCCCACCAGGCTCCTCTGTCCATGGGATTCTCCAGGCAAGAATACTGGAGTGGATTGCCATGCCCTCCTCCAGGAACCTAACCCCATGAGGCACTAAAAATTATTCACCATTTCCAAATGGAATTTATTTCAAGGATGAAAGTGATTCAGCATTTCAAAATCAATGATGTTAATCCACCATGTGAACAGGTTAAAGAAAAAAACTTATATGACCACATCAGTTGATGTAGAAAAAAGTAACAAAATCCAATGTACATTCCTGATATAAACACTCAGTAAGTTATGGGCTTCCCTGGTGGCTCAGAGGTTAAAGCGTCTGGCTCCAATGCGAGAGACCCAGGTTCTATCCGTGGGTCGGGAAGATCCCCTGGCAAAGGAAATGGTAACCCACTCCAGTATTCTTGCCTGGAGAATTTTATGGACGGAGAAGCCTGATAGGCTACAGTTCACGGAGTCGCAAAGAGTCGGACATGACTGAGCAACT